>JXCR01137533.1:40738-52236 GCA_002079205.1 Phalaenopsis hybrid cultivar | reverse complement strand
TATATATATATATATATATAAATATTCAACCAAAAATGTACCTTCAAGAAGGGCCGTTGGACGATAGTGGAAGACGACCCACGAGGATGCCGACAGGGAGAAGCGTCGATAGAGGCCTTTCCCGCAAGGTGAAAGACCCTAACATCTCCTAGAAAAGTGACTCCACTCACTGTCCGATGACGTCAAGATGCTCCGACGAAGTGTCCGACCACCCAAAATACAAGAAGATGACGTGGCGGAGGTGGTGCGCTGATAGCACACAACCGGAATGGAAAACACAAGGAGAAAAATATGAAATCGGGTGCTTTGTACTGGAACATGGTTTTTATGTTACACAATTATCACCAGCAAGGAGGTAAGCTGGCAAGGGATGGCTGGCGAGGAAGAGGAAACCAACGGAAACCGGTCGGAAGGAAAAAAAAAATTCCAAAAATGGACGGCTGCCATCTACAAACGGAAAAGCTCATCGGCGGAGGAGAACTGTGGCAAGGTCAGCTACTCCGGTGACCGAAAAACTGGTCGGCGAGGTGGCTGATGGGAGGAAAGGGACTCGTTGCATGTCTGGCCGGCGAGATCTACCGCGGGGAAGGCTTTCCGTGGTCGTGCACGTCGGCGGCCTCGTTCGCCGGCGAGGGAAATCGGCGATGCGGAGTTCCAGGCAATGAGGCTGGGTTTGGCGATCCTGGCGGCTGCGTGCGTTAGCTAGGGCTGGAAAGAGGGAGAGAATCCCGTCTTTCATATCCTATTATAATTATTATATTATAATTATTATTGTTATATAATTATCATTGGCATTTTTTTCACTCGTGCATGTCTCCGCAGCGGGGTGAGTGTTCTTTCTAGCTAAAATTGACGTTCCAGACGTGTTGGCAAAGTCCTTTTCACCGTTCGGGGTNTACATATATATATATATATATATATATATATATATATACATACATATATATATATATTTATTTATTTAATTTGTTCGCAAAATCGTGGCGCATCGAACATCCTACTTAAGTAAAATTGACATTTCTGACGTGATCGTGCAGTCTGTTTCATCATCCTGGGTCGTTTGGGCCTTCTTTTTGACGAGCGTACCTAAAATGATAATTTAATCATTTTCACCCCTCCTGCGAAGCCGTAGCAAAGTGGACATCCTCCGTAGCTGAAGTCGATGTTTCAGACACACTCATGTGGTCTGTTTCGTTGTTTGGGGTCATCTGGATAACTTTGCTAAGCGATCGGGACAATTCGAGCCAAAATTGCGTGCGACGCACCACATTATATGTGTTGGCCCGATTAGAGTTGTTCGACTTGCCAAATGTCGACCAGCCTTCACCTAAGCAAAAGCCATAGCCTAGCACAATGACCCTGGCTACGTGCCCCTCAACACGTGTCGAAGGTCTCGGGTGAGTGTCTCAAGCCACCGGACGCTGTGGACAAACCGTAGATCAACTTAAGCAGTGCAAGTGGACACTTTACACTCGTGACATCGAAAATTGATGCCAACACGACCTAAGCAAGATTTTACACTCAAGGCCAGGCCCTGAGCTCCCTTTATCGGCCATGGCTATAAAACCTCACCTCTACGACCAACATAGAGGTGTTGAAAATTTCTTAAGGAGACCCCTCTAAATTGCCCCCATAGCCTCTTTGAGACCTCCTTAGTGCAACCCAACCACTTCTCTACCCTAATTCCTCCTGCTAGAGTTCAATTTTTGAGCTCAAATCCTTGCTGGAGATAGGACAAAACTCTCCATGCATGCCCAGTGCATATAAATCAAATTAAACTCACCCACACCTTCACAATAGTGAAAGAAGACAAAGCCCCATCAAAACCCCCTCAGAGAGCCTCTACATTAGAATTTGATCAAAACCTAAATTCATCCTTGATTGAATTTGGATCTAGACCTTTCACCATAATGAGAGGCTCAATCCATAGCCTCCTTGGACCTCCACGAAGGTGTTAAGAATCTCTGATTAAAGCTTCCCTTCCTAGAGCAAAGTTATTGAACTTCCCCTTATCCCGAGCCTATTTTGATTCTCCATTTGATTAGAGTTGATTTAATAACATGTTTACCATATGGATATTTCCGTTACACTTAGACGAGTCCATAGGATCAAACCCAAGGTCATTTTATAGAGAAATGAGGGAGATCTTAAGGTTTTAGGGTTAACATTTACGGGCTCACACTAGTTGGAGATGATGACGCAGAACCATTGGATTGCGCGTGTATCAACTGGAGAGCTCTGATTGCACTGGATGGGAGCATGGTTCATAAAGCGCGGGCTGACTCAAATCATAATGCTGAACCAAAAGACGCCGCGTGGAGCTTTGGATACACCGAGGATGATGCGGTGCTGCATGTTTAAGTAGAAATTTAGGGATTTAAATAATTCAGAAAATGATCTTTAACTTCAAAAATCCATATCTTGGTATAGAAAAATCACAAAAATAAAAGTAAAATACCCTAGTGCTTAGTGAATAGAGGACAACAATATAAAATTAGTTTAAATTTTATTTGATGCACATTTTATTTTTAATTAATTAAATATGATTTTGAGTCTCTTCACTCTTCATGCATGTAGACATTTCACCATGGCTTGATATTTTGGCATGTTGTTGACTCTGTTATGGGGGATATTCTCTGATTTTTCTAAGGTCAGAGAAGACCTCTAAACAGAGATCCATATTTTTTAAGTTTATGTCTATTATTTTTATAAATTAATCATACTAATTAGCATGTTATTTAAGAAAATCCAAAGAAATTTTGGAAGGTTTATTGTGACAAGAGAACCCTTTAGAAATTTTTTCATAGGCTAAGTCATTAAGACCACACTAAACTCTCACAAAACCCTAAAACCCAAAAAAAAACTTAACTTGGGAAAAATAATCATCTAAATGACTTGATTTTGATTCACCACTGTGCTTTAAAGTTCAGAGAACTCCCCATAAAATTTTCAAAACATTTGGAGATCATTTGATAACTTAACTTGATTTTCTAAGTTAAATGACATTTTTGACACTAAAATAATTTTTAATAATTAAAATATAACTCACAAAAATATTAAAATTGGTTTTGAGAACTCTCTGTGATCAGAAGAATTTTCTAAAAATAAAATTCTAATTAAAATAAAAACTTCATTTTTTTAAGCTTATTTTAATATTTAAATAATTGAAATTAATAAAAATCACAAAATTGATAAAATTCATGTAAATGTTCTAAATTGTTTCCTAAGCATTTAGGAGCAATTGGAATATTTTTTCTAATTTTCCAAGTGAAGATATTGAATTTTAAAGCTAAAAATAATTTTTAAAGGCTAAAAATGATTGTTTTTTAGTCTTTCAGTTAAATAATTCTAACAATTCAAAGAATAGTCATAAAAATGTCAAATTTGTTTCTCTAGGTTGGTCCTAATGGTTCTCTAGTATAAGTGTAGCTCCAGTAAAAAATTCAAAGGATTAAGCTTTGCCTTGGTCAATTTATGTAATTTTCTTCGAAAAATCCTATTTTTGCATATCAAAAATTATATAAATTAAATTGAAATTTGAATAATCACATTTTTCTCCTTTGATGTCTTAATTGACCCAAGAGTAAGGTAGGATGAAAATTCTAATGTCATTTGAAATAAATTTGATAAATTATGAAGTGATAAGCCTTAGGGGCAAAAGTGTAACTTTGAGAATTTGGCCTTAATTAACATTTAGGCTTAATGTAAGAAAGGGAAATGGGAAACCTTTATTATCCCAATTAACATATCTGGATGACTAAAACAAAAGGGATTAATTGGTAGAAACCAATATCATCTTTTCTTAATGAAAGGATAAATTTATAATTTCTTAAATCATTAAAATTTGGGAGATCTATTGAATTAAATGATCCTAGACTTAGGAGTACGATTTTGGGTGTTAATCACTCATTAATTTAATACCCCTATTTGATGATTCAAGTAACATTCAAATGTTTTGATGGATTATTATCACTTAAAATTTAATCTCTTTCAAAATGACTAAGGCATCCACCAAGGTCTTAGGGGCTTAGTACTGACCTAAGCTAAATCCAATTTAGTTAAATGGGGATTGGAAAAGTGAATATAACTAGAAATTGAATACTACAGGCCCAAATTAAAGCTAACGTTGGCTAAGTGTCTTAATAGAATTAATTTGCTTCTTTTAAGGGTCTTCACCCACATAATTCTCAAATTAAATGACAAATGATGATTACCCTACTTATAGGGATAATTGAAACATCAATGTTCATTGAACTTTAGTGGTATTTACAGGATGGATTATTATCAACATAATAAGTTTAAATGAGCTCGAGAGTTTTCATTAGGCGGTAAGGGGGAAGCATGGACCTTCTCTTTCTCCTGACCTGTTAGATACCTCAGAGGTCTACTAAACTCACTATGTCTCGGTTAATAAGATCATCCTTAATTGAATTAATAGGGGCCCACCAAGATATGATTTAGGATTTGATAGATCACGAGAACCTTATTTTTCTACTTTACGTAAAATGCCCTTAGATGCATTTTGAGTTTCAGGTGGTTGACGCTTTTATAGTTTACAGTACCATCTATTTCTATACTTTCTACACTACACTTATGCTTACAAAACTTGCTGTTAAATGACGATGCCACCCTGCATGAGAACCAAAACTGCTAGGATAGCCGTAAAACCAAAATCAAAACTAAAATCAACCAAGATAAAATTCACCATCACAACATTCAAAATATAAAACAACTTAAAATTTAATCACAAACATCACACAAAATCATAACTGCAACTAAATTAAGATGTCTCTATCAAATGATTGGGAATCCCTCGGAGGACGTAACCTACGGTTTCTATCGAGGCTTCCCACTGTCTAAATGAAAGTATGGAGTTCATTAAGTTTAGTTTAGTAAGTTTATTTGAACTAAGTGAATCCAACAGAAATAAGTGGTACTGGAACGATGGAATCGTAGGATCCTAACCGGTGTCGCTCTAATCAATTTTAACGTTCCCCACAATATTTAAAGAACTTTAACCAAAGGGGTCATCTGACTTGACATCATAATCTGACACCCTAGAAACTTAAACTTGTCACTGTGAGGAGCTTGGAGCTAGCATGGTGGGCAACACGGCCATCTTCAAGTGCAAAACATGTCTTCCCCAGCTAAACCAATTTCCTTCCTTAGAATTAAACAACAAGTCATAGGACTTTAAGGTTATTTTCTTATGCAACATAAATCCTCAACTTGTCTTTAAGCTTTTGTATGACTCTGTTATACAATATAAGTTCTAACTCGTCTTAGAATTCTTAGATTATCATCCGTCACGACTTAAATCCTCACATCTTCCAGGCTATTTGTGTGATTGTTTCACACAAATGTAAGCCCGAAATAAAGAAAACTGGCATGATGAAATACTTAAATATTTCTTCTCTAAATTAAAGCCAAGAAATAGGATAGACTGGGAAGTCACCGAGGTTCTCCTCCGGATCTTTGACCTCCCCTAGTTCTTCCTCCTTTGGACTCTACAACAAAATGCTCCAAATTTGAACCATTCCTCTTTCACACCTCTTTTTCCGATCTCGTTGAAAAGTTCTATCCTTTTGACCTCTTCAAAGATAACATTTTCTAATTTTATTGAGAGTTTTCTTAGGTGACTTCAGTCATTTAAGATGTAATTAACTATAAGGGCTTACCCTTATAAGAAGCTTGTTCAAACCGAGCTTAATATAAATCTATTTAATCCTTCATATTAAATAGGAGAAATTGTCGGCAAATAAAATGGTTTCATAAACCAAACGGATGTCATATATTTCTTAGTTTATCTGATCAACCCTCATTCTCAACTCTTGTGTTTATCCTTCGGGATAGATAGAAGGTTTGAGGTATAGTGCTCTTTCATTTAAACTATGAAAAGTATGGGGTCAGTTTGATTTCATATTTTTCTAAAACTTATATATATATGTATGTAAATTAAAATGTCCTTTCAAAGCGGGTGACGGGATTTCAATTTCGATGATCGACAGCTTCCAACGGGCAACTTCACCCACAACCCAAAATAGTGTCGACAGCTTCTGGCGACTCCTCTAGGGACTAGCTTCTCTTTCCATTTAAATCATGAAATACTATCTTCACACATCGGTAATGTGTCCATGTTCCCCTTAGACCAAATTACCCTTCCTCTGTTGACAAACTTTACCCATTTTTGTCTTGGGAAAATACGATTAACTCTTTGGACTTCAAGACCGTCTGTTCGACCACCTTCCAACAGAGAGATTTAAGAGGCCATTAAGGACTTCTTAATCTTCATGTGGGGTGAGATCCCGAATAGGTGTGTTAGTGGACTAGTTCCACCCGGGCATTATGCTTTGTTAAGTTGGTCCCGCACTGGATCCTAAATATTTCACATCTCCTTTTCGACTTTGATTTGCTATTTTGCAAGTTAAATCGGACTGCGTTGTGCTACGCGCACTTTAAAATTTTGTTGTATTAATTAAATGTTTCTACTTTTAAGTTACTTTTACTAAAATTTTTAAAATCTCCACAAACTGAATAAAGACTTACCCGGTTTACAGATCGACCTCTGTTAATTTTTAGTGCTTGTACTAAGATCACGAGGTTTTGATCAAATAACTAACCCTAGAGTTTTCTCTTTTAAAGTTGCTGCAATGGCGTGCCCGATGCTACCTTTTTCCTGTGACCTGCCAACAAGCCACAACGCCCGCAATGTCGTTCCCACCATCAAATTTGGAACAAGATTTGAAGATCTCGAGGTCATCCTCGAAAAAGCCCCGTTCATCATAATGAAAGTCGCTGCTCCAGAACTTCATGAGCCATGTGCTGAATTTAATCTGAACTGCCTTCAGGACTTTCCTTCTTGTAAGAGAGTCAATTCTACTACCGTCATGGCACCCACCAAGCCTACTGTTCCCTCTGCTACTAAGGGAAAAGTGGTTATGATCATTAAAGATCTGACTGAGGGATTAGCTGTCCATCCATCAGTGTTTGAAATCAGAGCAAGTTTAAGGAATACACCTCTAACTCGAACCCAAAGGAGAAATCATAATATGAGGGTTTAGAAGGCTACTAAAGCGCAGGCTCCTAAAGATACCTGTTGAGGAAGATCCTCACCAGGATGAGTCAAGATTACTAGAAACCTATCCACTTCTGGGAGGAAGTAGATTCCATCTTTTAATGGGTACCATTGTGGACGAGAGTATCCAGAAAATTGCTTCTAATTTACCATCACTTCATGGACATAGTGAGGAGAGAAAGAAGTCCACTCTTATCACCCGAGTCAGTTCAGTTTTCAAGAGGCTAGCTGCCAAGGAAGATTATTCAATTAGTGAACTACTTAAACGTGTAGAAAATACAATATCCCCTCGCTGAAGAAAGAAAGATCTGCCCAACGAATTCAAAAGTCAATTGAAAATCTGCCCGCTCGCATTCTCGTATGGTTCTGCTTAGGGAGCAGAGTTCATATTGCTATTGTTACTATAGATTCTACCATTACTAGACCCGCATGTCGTCAACCGATTAAGTCACGTTTGGGTCCAAGAATTCTACCATTCACCCACTATAAAGATATTCCTAAAGTACCAAAGGAAAAGATGAAGAAATTACCCAATACTGTAGTGGGTCTGCACCATGGGGAGCATACTTCTGTTCGACATACCGATGTTTCTACTGAGACACTTCATCTCAAGACATCACCGTCAAAGAAAAGGTGTGGGAACCCAAGGCTGTTATACCGATACAATTCGATAAGCCAGCAGGGCAAGAGCATGGAATGAAGCCAGAGTCTGAATTATCTGACATTCTCGTAGCAATGCCAGTGACATGGAAGAACAAGAGGAGGAGGTCCAACAGGCTCGTCCAGATCTTAAGGCACTTCAAGAATCAATAATTGAAGGAAAAGTTGAAACGCTCAGGGTCTAGATTTCTGAGTTGGTTTGGGAACATGGAGTCTCCATTGATGTTGATGAAGATTTTGACTATAATGATTACCTCAAAAAATATTTCATGGATGTCCATGTCATTGAAACCAGAGCGCTACATCTGTGCGCGAGGTTCAACCTCTAGCCGAAGAGAACGCTGTAGATGAGTTGTGTAGGGCTATCCTCCTAAGTGATGAGCAAGTCAGCCAACTGGATAAATGGATAGAAGAGATGGCTGCAGCCATGACCACCATGGCCGCAATTCATGGACAATCTCAACCCCCACAATTAGCCTCCCTAGAGGTCAACTAACCTGAAATTATACATATTATAGATGAAAATAGAGAAGTTGCCTCAGCAAATAGAGATGAGCAACAAAATAAAGATTCTGCATCGAGCGCCACACCAGAGAAGGAATTTAAGAAAATGGTCGAATAAGTTTGGGAGGCCTTAACCCAATCTAAGGGTGGTGCATTAATTTTAAAGTGTAGACTTTACCTGAAAGAATTTGATGATGTACCCTTCCCTAAGGGTTTTTTGTCCCCAAACTTTAAAATATTTGATGGGACTAGAAATCCCAGACAACACATAGCACAATTTCAAGCCAGTTGTGGCAACACAAGAAGTAATCAGGCTTTTCTCTTCCAACAATTTGTCAGCAGCCTGCCATGGATTACTTTCGATTGGTATGCCGATTTTCCCAACAAATCAGTTAAGATATTCGTCAAGCTGGAACAATTATTTTTGAAAAGATTTGCTGTAGTGCAACATCATGTGTCTATTGGAGAGTTCATGATGGAAAAGCAAAAGCCCAACAAGACTTTGGTGGATTACATCTAGTGGTGGAGAAACTTTAGCAAGAAGTGTGAACCTCAGCTACAGGAACATCACACAATTGAGATCTTACTCAAAAGCATCCATGGGCCAGTAGCTTTCATGCTCAAGGGACTCACCCTCAAATCCTTCGAGAAGCTACTCAGTAAAGACAGCAGTCTTCAAGAAGAAATTAAACATATGAATTCTCATGAGAAATCCACGGAATCAGAGTATTTGAAAAGAAGTCAGGAACAGTAGCGACTGTCGATAAAGAGAAACAATTAATGAAGATATATGCAAAAAATCCTCGTCAATCTTTATCACAGCATTCTCAATAGCCAAATAGCCAGTCCAACTAGCGACTACCTCAAGGAGGATCATCTCGAGCAGAGAATAAGAGAATCTTTTTGGCAGAGCGATAGAAAGTAGTGTATTCCATCAAACATGAAGCAATATCCAAGATGTTCAGAAGTTTGATGAAGAAGCCTGAGTTTAGACTACCAGATCTAAAGAAACCTGAAGAGGTTGATAAGAATTATGAACCAAATTATTACCCGTCTCACCGATTACTTGGACACACTATAGAATAATGTTTCATCTTTAAGGATTGGCTTGAGCAGAATCTTAAAGAAGGAAATATAATGATCCCAAAGAAATATTTAAAAGAACCTGAAAAATGTTCCATAAATATAATTTCGGCTGAGCCAATCTCTCTAATTGACTCGTATACTGGAAAAGATGGATGGAGTACAGTTTGGAGCAAATCTTCTAAGAAAATATTAATCCAAATTTAGAATGCTTCAAAACAACCTCCATTCAGGCTCTTCAGCCTGCCAAGCCAGAGATGAAGATTTCACTAGTAGATTCATCATCGTCAAAGAAAAAGAAGAAGACGAATACTACCACAAAGATTGATAGCACGGGGGATAAAATAAAGACTGCCTCTGCTAGATTAGTTGTCTTGGATTCAGAGAAGAAAATCCTCGAACCCTTGGCCTTGTATGATTATCTTTNAAATGGAGGTCATAATGGCTTTCATTTGAGATGAGTGTTTATATAATTTTTATGTTTGATAGAGATTGAGGCAAAAAAATTATTTTAGAAATCATGCATATTGTGATATTTGTAATTAGGAAAATAAAGTTTAAATTCACTACAAAATTTAGGGAAAACACATACATCTTGATCTTTTAATTAGCCATCAAACAGCTCTATTACTATTAATTACCAATTATAGCAATTAATTAGTAACATAATCATTATTGTTTGTCCATATATACCACACAATTCTTATATATTTACATATCTACCACACAAAGTTAGATAATTACACTTATAACCCTTATGTGTATGATGTTATAAAAACATGCTTTGTGAGTGAAATTCCTTTATTTTTCTCTTGTGAAGATTAGGTGAATGTGTAGAATATTGATTAGTTTGAAATTAGTTTTTATAATATAATGTGATGAGTATTTTTTTAGCCTCCATTTACATTTCATATTGGCCATATGATTTGTTAAAATTCATTGTGATCCATTGAGATTCGAAAGAGTGGTGAAACAACAGCTAGAGTATTCACATTGTTCGATAGGCTATGGTGAAGTAGTATGTAGGTAATGCAAATACATAGAGAAATAGGCTTTGATGGGCTCAATCTAGGATTTAAGAAATTAAAACTATGTTAACCAAACTTCTTCGCATACTTAGAAGAGGGTAAACATGATTTATTTTAGTATTTGTCACTACAATAGTAAAAATTCTTAGTAATTGATCATACAATCTACTTAGTTATTTATAAGAGAAAAAGTACTTTATCAATCTTGAATTTCACCAAACCAATTGATCTAGATATGCTTAACTTAGACTTGGAATAGTCATTTAGGAGTAGCTAATAAAAATCCTCTTTTATCGATATTCCATACTAGGACATTAAAGTAGTAGACTAAAACTTTGTCTAAGGAATTAACTACTTCACTTCCCTGTGAGATCGATATTCAAACTCAATTGAGCCCTATATTACTGAATCAATATTTATGCTTGCATGAGAAACCCCAGAGAGTAATAATACCTAATTTTAAAAATTCAATTAATTTGCTTGGGAACGGATCAAGTTTCTGGTGCCATTACCAGGACTTACATTATTGTGATAATCATTGGGGCGGATCAGGTAATGATGCAATACTGTCAAAATAGGCCGACAGTAATTAGCGTCGGCCTGCTTTGACGTTATTGCGTTGTTTTAGCGGCAGAGTGTACTGTATGTTGATTGTAGGCTTTAGAATCGGAATATTTCGACATCAATTCGACACAAACCTGTAATAAACAAAAAAAATGCAAAATGATCAATTTTTCACATACCTGCAAATAACAACCACAAGCAATATAATAGGATAAGCAATCTCCAACATATTTACACAAAGAAACTATATTTGAATAAAAATAAATAGATTAAACTATTCAAAGTTTACAACAGAAGAATCATAGTTTGTTTATGTTGACCTCACTTTTGGTTGAGGTCTAGAAAACTTCTTTAGTAGCCTAGGTCTAGCCATAGGACTTTCCTATTGACTAGTCTTAGAAAACTAGAAAAGGTACCCTCACCATTAGAAACTCAAAACTCTTCTCTTTACTCAACTTGAAGTTCCACATATTGATCTTAACCTCTAGAATTTAGTAGGTAAGATCATTATGAGAGAACTCAAGAGGAGTTCCTATAGGATTACTTGACCATAGGATTGACCCTGGGTGTTGGTTTAGAGTTAA
>JXCR01137533.1:24128-34639 GCA_002079205.1 Phalaenopsis hybrid cultivar | reverse complement strand
TAAATCCTCACATCTTCAAGGTTATTTGTGCTGATTGCTTCACACAAATGTAAATCCTAATAAATAAAAAAATTGCAGGATGAAACATCTAAATGATTTCTCCTAAATTGAAGCCAAATAATAGGATAGCTTAGGAAGTCACCGAATTTCTCCTTCAAATCTGTGACATCCTCTAGTGTTTCCTCTTTTGGACTCCAAAACAAAAATGTTCCAAATTTGAACCAATCCCCCTTTACACTTCTTAATCCGATATCTTTGAAATGTCCTTACCATTTGAACTCCTTGAAGATAATTTTTCTTGACTTTTATCGAGAGTATTCTTAGGTAACTTTTGTTACCTAAGATTTAATTAACTATAGGGGCTCGCCCTTATAGGAAGCTTTTCCTGAACCCAGCATAATATAAACCCTACTTAATTCCTTATATTAAATAGGGGAATTTGTCGGCCAAAACATTGGTTTCGTAGACCAAACAATTGTCATAACTTTTTCTAGTTTATTTGATCGAGCCTTACCCTCAATTCTTGTGTTCATCCTTTAGGATAGAGAACTTTCTCTAGTTTATTTGATCGAGTCTCACCCTCAATTCTTGTGTTCATCCTTCGGGATGGATACTTTAGTTTATTTGATCGAGCCTCACTCTCAATTCTTGTGTTCATCCTTCGGGATAGATATTTCTCTAGTTTATTTGATCGGGTCTCACCCTCAATTCTTGTGTTCATCCTTCGGGATAGATACATGATTTGAGATAAAGTGCTCTTTCATCTAAACTATGAAAATTATGGGGTCAATTTGACTTCATCTCTTTCATTTAAACTATGAAAATTATGGGGTCAGTTTGACTTCATATTTTTCAAAACTAAATCTAGTTTATTTGATCGAGCCTCACCCTCAATTCTTGTGTTCATCCTTTGGGATAGATACACGAAGGTAAAGCGCTCTTTCATTTAAACTATGAAAATTATGGGGTCAGTTTGACTTCATCTTTTTTCAAAATGTCATAACTTTCTCTAGTTTATTTGATCGAGCCTCACGCTCAATTCTTGTGTTCATCCTTCGGGATAGATACATGATTTGAGAAAGTGCTCTTTCATCTAAACTATGAAAATTATGGGGTCAGTTTGACTTCATCTTTTTCAAAAATAAAAAATTTTTAAATCGTCCTTCCGAAGCGGGCAACGGGATTTCAATACTAATGACCGACGGCTTCTTACGGGCAAATCCCACACCAAAAATACTGCCGACAAAGTCAATAAAGAAAAATGTCAATTTCTAACAAGCAAGAGAGTTCCTACTCCAATCAGGTAGTGGATGGAAAATTTCACAGGTTTTTCTACCATGAGCATCCCTTTTAATTATCTGGGCACCCAATTAGTCAGAGGCAAAACCAAACAGACACAATTTGATGAGGTTATAGACAAAATCAATTCCACCCTTCAGGGGTGGACTAACTCATTCTTATCTAATGGGGGTAGGATCACCCTTCTAAAGAGCATCCTCACATCTGTCCCCCTCTATACCCTCCAAGTGGCTAACATGAAAAGAAGTACCACTTTGATGCTAGAGAGAACTGTTAACAGATTTCTTTGGGCTGTGAACAAGAAGCAAATGATTTGGGCTAGCTGGCAAAGAGTGGCTAAACCTTATGAAGCTGGAGGCTTGGGTTTTAAGGTCTACACCATATGCAGCAAACTAGCATGTGTAAACTATGGATCAAATTTACACAAAATGAAAACCTGTAGGCTAACTCTATGATGGCTAAATACTGTAAAAATGTTCACCCTGGAGAAGTTACCAAGAAGGTTGGAGACTCCAAAATTTTGACTCATATGCTTAAGGGGAGAGAGGAGATTGACAAATACCTTATCTGGGAGCTGGGAAAGGGAGAGATCAATTTCTGGAAGGATAACTGGTGCCCTGCTGATCAATTGGAGCCCCTATAGAATGGAAAAGATGAAGAGTTACTGGTTAAAGACTGTTGGAATGGTAATGAGTGGTCTGAGGATGCTTTGAACAAAGTCCTGCAAGATTCTGCTACTAAAAGTATCGCTAAAATCCAGTTTCATAGAAATAGAAAAGACCAGCTTCAGCTCATCAAAAGAACCAGATCCAGCATTTCAAAGGACATATACAGTAGCTTATTCAAATGGGAAGATTGCAAGTGGAATATCAGTAAATGCCAAAAATTCTTTACCCCTTCCATGTTGTTCTTCTCTTGGAGAGTTCTAAATGATCTAATCCCAACAGATGACATTTTGAAGCTGAAAGGATTAAAAGGCCCCTCAGGATGTCACCTATGCAATAATAATCAAGAATCCAGTGATCACCTCTTTTTCAGATGTAATTTTGCTAGGGAGGTTTCGAATGACCTGATCTCTAACAGCAATCTGAACCTGTTGAATGTGGGCTGGGGAAATATAAAAGACAGCTTGAGAGACTGGCAGGCAATCAACCTGATGTCCCTCCCCTACATTGTTGCTTGGTTTATTTGGAATGCTAGGAACAAGGTGAAGCATGAGGACAGTGTGACTCCTTCTGCTGCTGTGGCAGCAAACTGCCAGGCCTACTTACACAAGCTGATAAATTGGAAGAAGTTCCGTCAAATTTTGAAGGCTATGACTAATATTGATACCCAACATCCTATGGTTATCAAGGTCAGATGGGAGAAGCCCCCTTACCCTTTCATTAAAATAAATACAGATGGAAGCTTCACAAATAGGAAAGTTGGTATTGGAGGTATCTTCAGAGATCACACAGGTAAAGTTTCGCTTTATTTCAAAGCCCCCTATATTGTATACGATGCTTTGGAAACAAAAGCTGCTGCCCTTTATTGGGCTTTAAAATTTGCCAAGGAAGTTAAGTGGGTTTGCATTATTGCTGAAGTAGACTCTTCTCATCTGGTGGAGCTAATCACTGCCACATCTTCCCCCCCTGGCACATAAACCAGTGGATGTATAGAATTAAGAAGATCATCAATGAGATCAGTTTCCAAATAAAGTTTAATTATTGGGAAACTAATAGGCCTGCTAATTTCTTGGCTTTGGAAGGCTCAAACCTGAGCCATGTTGTGGTCTCAACTATTCTCCCTCTACCTCTACAAATTTTAACACAAGGAGACAAACTACAAATTCCTTACATCAAAATTCAGAACTGAAATCCTGGGCTTCCCTCTGAGGCTTCAACTCTTATTACTGATCAAGCTGGCTATCCACCTACCAGNTTAAATAGGGGAATTTGTCGGCCAATACATTGGTTTCGCAGACAAAACGGATGTCATAACTTTCTCTAGTTTTCTAGTTTATTTGATCGAGCCTCACCCTCAATTCTTGTGTTCATCCTTTGGGATAGATACACGAAGGTAAAGCGCTCTTTCATTTAAACTATGAAAATTATGGGGTCAGTTTGACTTCATCTTTTTTCAAAATGTCATAACTTTCTCTAGTTTATTTGATCGAGCCTCACGCTCAATTCTTGTGTTCATCCTTCGGGATAGATACATGATTTGAGAAAACGCTCTTTCATCTAAACTATGAAAATTATGGGGTCAGTTTGACTTCATCTTTTTCAAAAATAAAAATCCTTAAAACGTCCTTCCGAAGCGGGCAATGGGATTTCAATTCCGATGACCGACAACTTCTTATAGGCAAACCCCATACCAAAAATAGTGCCGACATTACCTCTCTAGAGTCTTATGAATATAATGATTATGATTAAGACTATATTTTAGTTGTTTCTGGGGATAACGTAATTGATTTTGTCCAATCTAGCCTCGATCTCAACTCCCAAAATGACCCTCAAATCGTACTTGAGTCCGATGAACTCGCTAACCAGATCGAAGAAGACATCGATGATTTCGCTTATGATAGCGCCGGGAGTGAAGAATGAATTCTCGAGCGCTACGGTGCACCACTTGTCATTAACCTAGATCTTTCAGACAAAGAAGAAACACCAGAATATTCATCAATGATATCTCAAGAAGAATAAATTACAGAAGTAAACTTAAGGAGTGGGAGAGTATTACCCCCAAGTATAGCTCCAACAGATAAAGGAAAATAAATATTAACTCGAGAAGAGCCACCACCATTAGTAGAAGAACCACACAACCAAGAGAAAATTGGAGGACCATATAAAGTGTATTACAACGTGCTAGCTCATCTTAGGAAGTTACCAGCCAGATTAAGCATTTACGACGCTTTGATCCTATCAAAGGAGATGAGAGAGTCTCTAGTTACAACCTTGCTTGACCTAGAGATTTGCTTAGCCCAGTTGGCCAACCCATCCTCAGATGAAGTTTGCTCATTGAAGGAACAACCTGGGGTAACCTTCACAAATGAAGACTTGCTGCTCGGTATTGCCAACCACAATTGTCCGCTCTACATCTCCATTAACATCGGTAAGAGTTTTAGTATATCCTGGAGCATCACTCAACTTGATGAGTCTACAAACAATGGCCTATTTGGACATTGAAGCTCATAAGCATATGACAAAAAAATGATGTTAAGAGGATTCAACCAAAAGGGAGAAGAGCCCTTGGATCAATTACATTACTTACGAAGGTTGAAGAACTAGTTACAACTGCTAAATTTCATATCATCGGCGCCGAGACCTCTTTCAACGCTCTACTATGTTGACCGTGGATTCACAAAGACAACATGGTTCCATCGTCTCTACACCAATGCATCAAGTATTACAAAGAAGGACAAGAGCATTTCATCAAGGGAGATTTACAGTCATTTTCAGTACATGAAGTTGGCATTCATGAAGATGCTGCCTACTATGCGCTTCCAAAGAAAACTATCTTCTCTCATGAAACTGTGACAAAAAAAAGTATAGATTCAGAAAAATTATGATGGCAGGGCCATTCAACTCCGCTTCATCGATCTTCCACCACTCTTTTACAATAAATTGGTGGGGGTTCTTTTAGTTCGTGCACCCAAGCTTGAGGCCGAGGACATGGACGAGGAAGAACCAACTTAATTGTTGAATGGACCAGGCCAACCATCAACATTGGTGTTGAAGACAGTTCTGAGGATGAAAAAATAGAAGAAACGTCCGTATAAGAAATCCTTAGAAGATATAGAGAAAAGTGAATATGAGACGATGTACAATCAGATAAACCACTGTGAACACCATGACCCTTACTTTAATTCTCCTTCAAAAGGTTGAGAGTTTAGAGGTCAAGGAAGTCCGTAGCACTGGTTCAAAGCCAATCAAGTTTTATCGTGCTTCTACCTCTACTAATCTTGAAAATCATGTAAACTTTGATGATGATCCGAATGAATTAGTGGAATTGACTTTTGGTTATTTTTCACCTTGTGTACAAAAGTTAATTCAACAGGGACATTTGCCAAAATATATTTGAAAGATAAATTGCAACTTTTTGAAAAATTATGGTATGTTAAAAGTCAAACTCCAAACTTGAAAGAGGGTATCAGATTTGGTATAGTCGGGCCAGTCGATGATTCAAAATTTTGTATGGTTGTTTCTAGCGAATCAAAAAGGGATTTCCTCGATATGGAGGATGACTCTACTGATTAGTTGATAGAAAATGCTCCACCAGAATTTGAGGAGGAAATCAAGTCAATTGTTGATGAGTTAAAGGAAATTAACCTAGGGACTGAAGAGCAACCTCGACCTAAATTTATAAGTTCTTTACTCAATGATGAAGAATCTTTAGAATTTATCAAACTATTGACAGAGTTTAAAGACTGCTTCGCATGGGGCTATGACGAAATGTCAGGACTATCAACAGAGGTTGCAATTCATAAGCTTGGCGCAAACAAAGATATGAGCCCAACGAAACAAGCTCCCAGAAAAATGGGCCTCAAAATAGAGCAGTTCGTCATCATCGAGGTAAAGAAATTAATACATGCTAACATTGTAAAAGAAGAACAATACCCCATGTGGTTAGCTAACATTGTACCGATTAAAAAAAAGTACAAATATGTGTTTGTGTTGACTTCAGATTTTTAAATAAAGCATGTCCAAAAGACGAATTCCCATTACCAATACCAAAAATGATGGTGGACATCGCTTCTACACATGAAATCTTCTCCTTCATGGATGGATCATTAGGATTCAACCAAATCAAGATGGCTCCCAAAGATGCAGCACTTACAGCCTTCAGGTCACCTATAGGGATTTTCTGCAACACAGTGATGCCATTTGGGTTGAAGAATGCTAGAGCGACATATCAACGTGCAATGACAAAGATTTTTTATTATCTCATTCACAACTCATTGGAACGCTACATGGATGATTTGGTCATCAAAAGCAAACAAAAATTAGACCATTTGTACAATTTGAGGATCATGTTCGAATGGTTGTTACGGTACGACCTTAAAATGAATCCCTTAAAGTATGCCTTTATTGTTACCTCTGAGAAGTTTCTAGGATTCGTTGTCCGTCATCGAGGAATCCAAATTGACCCGGATAAGATTAAAGCTATCTTGAAAATGTCTTTTCCTAAAACCTTGAAACAACTACATTCTTTCCAAGGAAAGTTGGCATATATGAGAGCTTTATTTCTAATCTCCCAGGCTGATGTCAGCCCTTCTCAGAATTAATTAAAAAGTACACCAAATTTATTTGGGAAGAAAAATGCCAGCAGACCTTTAAGGACGGTAAACAATATTTAATGACACCTCATGTCTTTGCATCCCCTATCCCGGGGAAACCGTTGATACTTTATACCGCGGCCTTAGACGACTCACTTAAAGCCCTCCTAGCCCAACTCAATGATGAGGGTAGTGAAAACACAATCTACTACTTGAGTCGCCGCCTAATACCGACGGAGATAAGGTATCCACCTATTGAGAAGCATTGTCTAGCTTTAATTTTTGCAGCCCAAAAAATTATACATTACATGCTTTCTCATAAGATTGCCCTAATTTCAAAAGTTAATCTAATGTAATATTTGATGACATGACCAACACTTTCCGGGTGTTTAGCAAGATGGTCAATGATCTTATTGCAATTTGATATAACTTTTGTTCTCCTCCGTGCTATCAAGGGAAAGATTTTTGGCAGACTTTCTTACTGCACACCCACTTCAGCTGGGTCCCCTCTTAATGATGAGTTAGCAGTTGAGCAGATATAACAAATGGAATTCTCTAGTACGCAACGCTGGGAAATGATATTGATGGAGCTTCATCAGCTAGAAAGGACAAATGATCAGGCATAGTTATACCAGGCAGAGTAGGGATTGGTTTGATCTTTATCACGCTAGATAAGGGTATGTTAAGGTTCTCATACCACCTAACATAGCCATTTACACACAACAAAACAGAATATGAAACCTTAATCACCGGATTAGAGTTGGCAATCTTTATGGATATAAAAAACATTGTCATTTATGGCGACTCATAACTCATCATCCAACAAGTCACCGGACAATATAAGGTTTTAAAATCGAGATTAGTAGAATACCATCAGTACACAATGAAGCTACTAGAATAAATTCCCAATGTAAGTTTCAACCAGATTTCTCGGGGAGATAATGCCCATGCTGACGCTTAAGAAAAACTTGCAAAAGAATTGGCATGTGCCCCAAAGGATTCCATTGATGTCACAATATAAGGAAGATGAGTTTTGTCTCGGATCAACCTCAAAACTTTACACTAGCTCGAGAAAAAGAAAGAAATTATAGTTACGATTTTATATATCAACGAAGATTGGTGCAAGCCATTGATAGAATATTTGTAGACTGGAAAGCTACCAGAGAACAAGTCTGAAGTAAATCACATTACAAAAAGGGCTATGTCATATGCTCTAGTAGGTGATGTCCTCTACAGGAGATTATTTGACCAGATGTGGCTACGATGTTTAAGCAAAGCCGAGGCACAAAATGTTGTTAAAGAAGGACATGCCGGATTATGTGGTACTCACTAGTCAGGGCCAAAGATGAAACTGAAGATCATGAGACTCGGATATTATTGACCAGCAATGATGTCCGACTGCATGGATACAACCAGAAGATGTCACCTGTGTCAGGTGCATGGGGTGGTCTTACACCAACCTCCAAATGTGCTACACCCAACTGCTGCCTCGTAGCCATTTGAGTGCTTGGGCACAAACATAATAGGTCTGATAGACCGTCCCTCTTCCAAAGGACACAAATTTATACTCGCTGCTACAGATTACTTTTCCAAATGGGCAAAGGCAGTGTCGTTACAAGCGGTCATTGCACAGCACGTCCTTGTATTCTTCAAAAGCCAAATCGTCTACTATTTTGGAGTATCGCGAAAAATAATTTTCAACAATGAGACAGCCTTTAAAAGCACCAAAATTAACAATTTTGTTAAACAACACGGGATAGATTAGAGATACTATACAATTTACTATCCCAGAGCAAATGGCCTAGCTGAAGCCTTCAATAAGACATTGGTATAGATTTTAAGGAAAACTCTAGATTAAAACAAAAGATATTGGCACAACAAATTACTAGAAGCTTTGTGGGCCTACTGAACGACTTTTAGGACTCCCACTCAGTGTACACCATACATGCTCGTGTACGAGTCCAAGGACGTACTACTGCTAGAAATTCAGACGCCGTTTCTCAGAGTCGCTATTACCAATTAACTTATAACGGAAGAAAGTGCAAACTTAGAGTTGAAGAACTAGAGATTCTTGAGGGAAAACGACTAGAAGCACAACAATATTTGGAACTTTACCAGGCAAAGATAGTACAAGCTTATGACAAATTGGTCTGCCCAAGGACATTCAAAGTTTTTGACCTTGTCCTCATGCTCAAACGACCCATTATTGCACGCCGCAAGATAGGTGGAAAATTCGAGCCAACTTTGGAGGGACCATTTGTTGTTGAAAAGGTTTATGTAGGAGGAGTCTACCAGTTAGTGGATTTTCAAGGAGAAAGGCCCATGCTGCCAATCAACGGATGATACCTGAAGACATACTACGTAACTTGATTTTGCTTGACATCGCTTGATTTGAAATTTTAAAATTTTGATTGTTCTGAGGTTATCTATTTGGCC
This sequence comes from Phalaenopsis hybrid cultivar, assembly GCA_002079205.1. NCBI lineage: Eukaryota > Viridiplantae > Streptophyta > Magnoliopsida > Asparagales > Orchidaceae > Phalaenopsis > Phalaenopsis hybrid cultivar. The sequence continues at coordinate 25,647 of JXCR01137533.1, read as the reverse complement.
AAACATCTGTGACCCGGTCCAAAATATTTGTAATAAGATTAACCTCAGCATAATGAAAATTTTTGAAATCACACACTTGAATCTTCTCTTTTTTAAAACTTGATATTCTACTAAATTAAACAAAATATATATATAAATAAATGGTTTTCTCACCAACATAAACTAAAAATTTTCTTTAATAAATGCTTTGTTTTATTCTTGTTCACGCTAAGTTTCAGCTCACTGATATTTTTCCTATCATCTGCAGAGAAATGTCAGGTCAGAGGCTGATCTTTCCTTTTAAAGATGGTTGGAATCTCTCACTCAACGAGGAAAGAGCGTCACAGGGCGGCACTATAAACTTCGACATGGACTTTAATCAAGTCGACATGGACCATGAGGGTCTCCTGATGGACATAGTTAGCCATCAGGAAAAAAAAGGGCTACCATCGCTGCTAAGGTTCGACACCACAGATAGTTCCTCACTGAATGGGAAAAATGTGATAGTACAACAAGACCTGATGGAGGGAACCGGTCGCCTACCGTCAATGACAGCTACTCCGACTGGAGGCCTAGTCACTGACAATGATGAAAGACTTCCAGATGCACCACTACGGAGAACTTAGCGGAAAAATTCTAGCCGCCGAAAGCATAGGGCTTTCCAACGTGAAGAATGGAGATGCCAGAAAGGGGCGGAAAACTTTCTCACCCCTATCCCTGAGCGGAATATCTATGATCCGAACATGTGAGAGACATCTTCCTGCCTGCCTGCTGACCGCGACTTAATATATCCTTAAAAATACAAGATAAATATGGACGTAAAGTCACACTTATCAACGCAAGAGTACGTATCACTCAAGTAATATAGAGCTATAATGGAGTCCTAGATATCAATCCCACAGGGAGTGGTTTAGAACTGCAAACTAAGATTTTAGAAAAGCAATACTTTAATCACATAAACAATGTTCAATTTGCTTATCTATCACTAATAGGAAATTGAAATAAACAGGTAAATTTAATAACTATTAAATAACTAATGATACTAAGGAGGGTCTAATTGTGATAGTCAATATATAAGAAATCATCCTTCTACTTGTCAAGAAATTATAGTGAATGGATAAAGTGAATTAGTTCAATTTATATTGTGTCAAATATGAGCATACCTATTCTTTACCCTTTGGTCCAGGCATAAAGAACATTGACTAATCCTAGGCTTGTTTACTGAATCTGTGGCTAGGCTGGGAGGATACTGGCTCTCACTTTGGAGCTCCCATGTTCCCCTCACCTGAGGGCTAACATCTACACTTCAACACCCAAATGATAGGACTGAATTGAGGATTTTAGTCTGTCACTCTAAAATCTCTAATTTTACACCTGATAATATTATTTCCCTATTTATTTGCACCCAACTTCCAAGGGCTTTGACCTCCCTGAATCTTGGATGTAATCTTCACTTTAGTTATTAAACTCAACATATTTTAACAAATCAATTGGCCAGATTGAAAGTAAATTAAGATTGAAGTGAAAAGATCATCAAAAG
>JXCR01137531.1:6132-32603 GCA_002079205.1 Phalaenopsis hybrid cultivar | reverse complement strand
TATATATATATATATATCTCAAAATGATGCATGAGTTGACATAAACTCTACTCAACAAATGGTTTGCAAGGCTAGTACAATGAGCTACCATGCCATACCCAAATTGAGACTCATTGGATTGTAATGTAATGCAATAAAAATGCAATATATTAGAAATCAAGAGTGTTTAAGAACAAAATTTTTAAAAACTCTTAAAATTCAAATTTCATTCTTATATCTAGTAATTTGCTATTATTTCTCATATAATTTTGCATTTCATCAATCATTTTATAACAGCTACAGAAACCTGAATCATCTCCTCTTCTATGATAAATGAGTCGGCTCATGAGAAAACAAAATTCATTGATTTGAGCTCAAGCATAAGCTCGCTGGAATTTCAAAGCATGACAATTGCAGTTGTAAAATCTTGGCTTTTATAACACTTGTAACAAAGAGAGAACCCACACCCAAGAGCTCAAAGGTGGGAAACTAATGTTTTTGTTTAGATTTTCTTTATAATTTTAGGAATTTTTCTTTAACATGCATTCCCCTTCAACTACCACTTTAATCAGCTAGAATACTTTAAAACACTCAAAAAATATTCCCTCAAAACTACACAACCTCTTTCCCTAACCAATATACCCATATTACAAAAGAATGAACAACAAAACTTAAAAGGCTCTTCAGAAAAATTATCTGAAAGTAAAGCCTGGAAGCTTACTGCTTTCTAGTGTAGGAGAGAAAGGTTACTTACTGCCTGTGAAAGTATCAATTTGCTCTGGCAATTCCTTGATATCAACTTCAAATCTTGCTTGAACATACAAAAATGACATTTATTTGCCAAATAAATTCAGGCTACTTCATCCAAAATCAATGAGTACCGCAAAGAAAAAAACATCTAACCTGATTAAGAACATCTGAATCAGAAGCTGAAGAGATAGCCAGCCCCTTTGTGCCATATCAGCCAGTTCTACCAACCTGTTGAGTAGTGTTAGAAAATCATTAAAAAAGACATGAATAATTAGGTTGTACCTCAGAAAAAATTATACCCGGTGAAAGTAAGAGTTTTTAGAATCAGGCATATCATAGTTGATCACGATGTTTACACGCTCGATGTCGGTTCCCCTCCCAATAAGAATCCTTTTATGTTCTTCCTTGAAGCCCATGTACCTTGTTAATCTACAAATATCCAAAAAGAAATATATCTAAACTTATATGTTAGCATTAAAAATCAATGAAAGCTTGAAACAAAACCATTTCATGATGTTTTAAAACAACTTATACGTGGGAAAAAGTTTACCATTATGCTTGCAGAATACAAAATATGCAAAACTTAACATGACTCAAATGTTAAATCAGCCATGGGATCGTAATCGAACCAATTTAATATACACACAACCACAAAGTCCTTGTTATTGACCTTCAAGAAATAAAGAAACTAGAACAAAAAAGTTTCAATCCATAGCCAATCGATATGTACTCTGCAAGATATAGTAATGCATTCGGTCCTTATACAATCCATACATTAAAAAAAAGCACTTTGTTATGTATATTGCTTTTCCTTCTTTAGCGGAGAGAATAGAAGGAATATCACGAGTAACATGAAGAGCTGCTCCACCACAAATAGTTCTCTGATTAAGCTATACATAGTAGTTCTAAGACAATAATTAGACCTAGCTTCAATCAAGAGGACTCTCACATCCCATAGAATATTTACAATGATTTGAAGTGGCATCTACCTTCCTCAAAATGGAAACTCAAGTCTTACAAAAAAAAAAAATAATTAGGAAAAATATACTAGGATAATTCTTCAAAGATCTCAAATTTCACCTATGGTTATTTTCCCTCTAAATGAGTAGAAAGGAACAACTTCATTAAATGCGTTAGTTTTTTCGTTCTCATAACTTTACTGGCGGATAAAACCACTTAAATTTGGAGAACCGAAGGTAATAATAGCTAAACACTTGATGAAAGTTTCAACACAACAAGATCAAAACTTGTCAACAATGGCAATTAAAAAAAATTAAAAACCTAATTTATAAAAGAAATAAAACAAAGTGAGAACATAAACTATCGGAAGATGCTAAAAGTTTTCATAATTCGAAAAATTTCAATATCTTGAACATAAGCATACAACTACTCCTCAGATGTGCGCTGATCAGATTCCTATAAGTAAGAAAATAGACATATTAAAATTTAATAGTTGATGCTAATAATTAGAATTTTAATTATTTGAAATTTCACGCACCAAAAGTGAACCACCAGGTGGTCGGTGTTGTGGCTAAAATTGCTGAATAATACTTTGATGCTTAGCACAAAATGTTGCAATATCTAGCATATCATCACACACGGAAGAAAACTCTCACAACTTTACTCTCATGCATTGCAACTACTCTTCCAACCTTGCAACTCGGGCAGAGCTATTACTTCTATTGCTATCACTTGTGGTGGTAGTACTATGTGTAAAGAAACGACTAGGAGTGACACTGAAACCTTACTTCATTACTCTCCCATGATGTTCAGAACCCATAATCAATGTAAAATCTCTCTCGTTCGCGTCAACATTTCTATGTTCGGGTGTCAAACTTACTTCAGCCAGTAGATCACAAGCTTGGGTCTATAATATATAATATATATTTAATCATAAATAAGACAAGTTCAAATTTAATAATTAAAACAAAAAATGTAACAATACTCATTTTAACCGAGTAATCTTTGATGTCCATGATCCATCATTATGCTTTCGACTAACTCTCCATAATTACAATCTATCTTGAATGGACTACATACCATAATACAAAAGTGATTAATTACTACAAGTAAAAGGAAGGCATAAATAAAATCATACCATCTCTATTTAGTTTTCTAATAGAACCGATTCGACCCATAGTATAAGGGCATGTTTGGCGGTTTCTCCTAAAATTATTGAAAAAGTTGATAAGATGTCATGAGAAGGACACTTAGAAATTGTCAGTTTGGCACCTAAATTTGTGCTTAAAGATTGATTTTACAGTATTGTTTCTCTATTTAGGAGCACTTAGAAATACGTTTTTAGCTAAAATTTTTCCCAATTTGCTCTAATTGCAGTTCTCTTATGGTGAACCGGGGCGGGGAAGATGTCGCCTCAAGTAAGAGTGAAGGTGTTAGAAATCCTTATGTTATACTTTATTTGAAAAGTTTAGATGCTTTGAATGTAATCATTAAAATTTATGCCTGAAAGATGCACCATTTCATCTTTTAAATGTTATGTATCTAAATTGTTATAGTAATTATTACAATATCTGATATATAAGATGTCATGAGAAGGCTTCAAGTATAGAGTTGCATACAAATGCTTAAAAATTCAGTGAAAATAAATAAAGAAATTGATTTGAAAATCTTAAATTGAGCAAACATGAAATTTAGATAATGCAAATAGAACTGAAATGCCAAAATCTGAGAAGGCTAAGACATATAAACAGATGGAAATGGAGCTAAGGATATAATTCATTCAGCAAAAGAGAAGAAGAAAGTATATAATAAGCTCATAACCGAACCAATAAATTCAAGCCCATTACTAATATCAATATCCATGATATACTATCAATAAGTTCATCTAATTACTTTGCAATCATCTGAAAACGTTTACATTGAGGCCAAACATGCCAGAATCAAATATTAAACATATAGTTGAAATTACCCGAAAATAATTTGCAGAGTTAGGTGGACTTCAATTTCTTACATTTTTATACTCTGAATCAAAATGAAAAGAATGCGAAACCTTAACATTAACAAAATCTGACATCATTAAAGAGCCAAGCGGTTCTATAAACTTCAAAATGATCAAATAGATCAACTCATTTGTCAAATGAGATTTCGACCGTTTCTTAATTCTTGACAGAATAAAAAAGTTTATGTAGAGTAACTCTTTTCTTATTAATGTGCTTGCCTTCATCTTGAAATTGACAATATATACATATACAAATATATTTATTACATGTTTTGCTCAAAAAATTTGATAGAGCTTTCCTCGTGGTTAAAAAATTACATAGAAATGTTGCCAAATATTGACTGTGAGGTGGATTTTATCTGTCATCACTCGCGAGCTCTTCTATCACATATCGATCTGATAAATTAAGATTTATCAAATTTGATAAATCACATGTAATGTAAATCTAAGTCGTAGTCAAACACCGCCTTACATTGTTTCAAAATGTTTTCTTTATAGATCATTCCTTATCAGATATTTTTGTTTGAGAAAGGGAGTTGTCTCCCAGCTTGCATGTGACTTCAAGTTGGATTGAAAGATGGTGATGGGAGTTGTCTAAGAGGCTGTTTTAGTTGGACACCAGCAAAACAACTTATTAGATAACTTCCTTCACCAGCTTTCAATTTAACTTAAAGTCACATGCAAGCTGAGTGACACCTTGTGAGTGACAACTTGAAATTGGTTAAATTTTGATGATTTTATACTTGGTTGATTTTTAGCTGCGCTTGTTTAAAGACCTTTTAAAAAATGCTGCTGAAAATATTAAAAAAACACAAAATATTTAAAACAACTACTAAAATCCTTTGCATCGCTAGCAATTGCAATGATTTAAAATCTACTGCAATGAATGTAGTAGGGGTTTTTACCACTGTGGATGCATATATAAAGTGCTGCAAAAATTCTTTTTCTTTTAGTGTTCATAAATGCTGCTATCCTGGTTAGCCTCCGGCCTTGAGAGCCACAACTTACTGTCGTCAGCAACCAACAACTGCCCACCAACACTATCTCCATCTTATATTCAATTCATTTCACTTCCAATCAAACGTAACATTAATCTTCTATATCTATCATACATTTAATAAAATAATTTTAAAATATATGAAATACATTGTTTTTTTTTTTGTACTTTCTTTTGAGCTCGAATTATATGAAAATTGAACACGAACAAATTTTGATTCAATTGTGTTGTGCATGTTTTGATTGGAATTAATTAAATAAGTAAATAAATAATATTATTATGATATTTTTATGTGAAATTTTAATGCTGCAGTTTTAAAAAATATTAAAATTTAGTATTTTTTTTAAATCATTCAAACTAATTTTCGAATACAAACAAATAAATGAATTTGAATCGAGCCGAATACTAACATATTTTTCACAAGTTAATTCGATTGAAATACATTTTGAGCGAGTCAAACACGAAGAAGCATCAGCTCGCTCAAACTCGGCTAATTCGCGTCCCATATTATGCGGAAGAAATATTAACTGCAGCTTAATTTCAACTTATTAACAAGCTGAATATCCTAACCATAGAGATATATATTTCCAACAAATTATTGAATGATGCAATATTTGCAATCAAATTGATATATCCTATTCTAACTACATTGCACAATACTGTAAATTTTCATAAATAATTCAATTACAAACGGACCACTCGACAAAAAGATATTTACAAATCAAGCCCTGCCACTTTTATGTCTCCGCCCATATTTTTCATTTAATCAAATTCTCAATGATTTGAAACACAACATAGAGATAAAAGTGCAAAAAAAAAATAGCTTTTCAACAAAGAAATTTCTAGAAAACAGTAAGAAAATAGTTTTTTTAAATAAAATTATGGCGGCGATATGAAACGCAACATAGAGATAAAAGAGTCTATTCAATTGAACACTTATTTGAAGCAATAATAAAATTTTAAGTATTATGACTATTAACTTTAAAAATAAAATAAAAAATGCATGAATATTTTTTCTTTGTTATAGTTAGGGGTGTAAACGAGCAACTCGTGTTCGGCTTGTTTATATTTCGAGCTCAAAAAGTGTGTTCGTGTTCGGCTCGTTTGCTTAGCGAGCCGAACACGGGCCGTTCACGAACAAAGAGTTGTTTTGACAACCCTAATCACATAACCATAAGATGTTAAGAATTGTACAAGATTTAAAACATCATTTGAATCTAATTTAATAATTTTTATTCTATTTTCTTAATTAATACTTTTAATTGTTTATAAATTTTTGTAGCCTTGTAGTTAATTAATTTTTTTAAAAATACTATTCATCAAAGATATATATGTATATATATATATATACGTAAATATATATAATTGATTAGTAGTATTTCGAGCCAAAACGAGCCAAACACGAACGAACAAATATTTGTTCGTGTTCGGCTAGTTAACTTAGCGAACGAGCCGAACACGAGTTGTTCGTGAACGATGAGCCATTTTGACAGCCCTAGTTACAATTCGATGACAACAGGTAGAGAGTGGATTTATAAGGAAAAAAAAAAAAATGTATCATAAACATTAATTAATTTCCAAAAAATAATTAAATGTTTAAATTAATTAAATGCCAAACATTAAAGGTTGGTAGATGGTGCTCTCTCGCATGTGGGTGCTGCATGGTTATATTAGATGGAATAAGATTAGTCCAAAAGGAAAATGTTAATAAATTTGAGAAATGGGTTTCTCCGCTTTTTCCGGCGGAGCATAACGTGCAATTATGTCTAGTTTTGTCCGGCCAAAAAGTATGTACTTTAAAGCATATTTGGCAATTATGCGAAAGTTGGAAGAGTGGATGACAGCATATTTTTTTTAGAACTATAGAAATAATGTAATTATGTATGAAAAAGTATGTTATTTTAATGAATAATAGTGTTTTGAGTTTTATGTATGTAATTGTCATCTTTTGTTTTGAATTTGTATTAGGTTATGCATTATAAAAAGGAATGATAATATATTATAATTTTTTGGAAGATTTACATATTAATGGATAGTTTTTTGTTATGATGGTGACGTATCTATCATAGATCTTGAGAGATTTCTATCTAAATGATCAGATGCGTCATTTATAGAATAATATGCTACTTTGAAAGGTATAGATATTTTCTCAAAATGGATTTGGATTTAAACATTCTCATGGGAAAAAAATATTAAGATTTAGGGTATGTGTTAATCAAAGAATTTTCTCCTACCTTATGAAAGTAAGATAGAGTTTATTGTATTTTGGGGTCTGATATCCTTATAAGAATAAACCCTCATAGTTAATTACATCACATGAATTGAGAAAACTATCAATTAAAGTATTGCTTATATCAATTTTGTTTTTAAATAAAAATATTCAAGAATTGAAGAGATTTTGGAATGAATGAGTTTCATGGTTTGAAAAGATTTTCTTAGAATTCAAAGGTTAGGACTTATGGTCTAATGATGATGTGTCATAAAAAAAAAAAAACTAGACAAAGGGTTAACTAACTATGAGAAAGAGTACCCTGGGGTTTGGAAATGCAAATTTTTTGAAATAATTTGATTTGATTTGAGCTGAAAGGTTTAATTTGAGTGAAATGTTTTATTTAAGTTGAAATGTTTGATTTGAGTGGTAGGATTTTTTTTTTAAAGAATTTTACATTGAAGTTTTGATTTGTTGTTTGAAAGGATTCGAATTTTGGTTTGAGTGATTTGAAGTTTGTTTTAAAGTTGGTTCAAGAGATTTTTTAAAGTTTGATTGAAAGTTATTTGAAGGTTGACAATAAGGTTGATTTAAAGTTTGAAAAACATTTAAAGTTTGAAAAAAATTGATTTGGAGTTTAAAGAGTTTAAAGTTTGAAGAAGGTTTAAACTTTTGATGTTTTAAAAAAGTTTGAAGGTTTAAAAAGGTTTGAAGGCTTAGATATTGAAAATATTTCTAGGTTAAAAATGCTTCAACTTTGGGTTGAAGGTTGGTTTAAATTGAACTGAAAGATTTATTTTTGAGCTAAAAATTTTAATTAATAGGTCTAATTATAATCACTTGATTTTGAGTTTGATTTAGAAGTTTTGAGTTTTATACTAAAGGGACAAGATTGGCTGATAGCTTTTCTATATGGAAGTTAAGATCTTAACCCTAAGGTAAATTTTGACTCTATAAGAAAGCTAAATAGATTGACTAACCTAAATTTTAGGTATACACCCGTGATCAAGATGCAAATGACTTTCCATTATCTCGAGTTTAATAGTAACCTTAGAAAATAACCAACCTGATAAAAAAATATCTTCACTGTTAACATAACAACAACAAATACAAATCTTCTTAACTATTTGGTGATTTGAGGTGCCTTCAATAGTGACCATGGTTTATTTCATTATAGGGCACCTACATAATTTAAGGGAATTACATGCTTGTTATTTTATATAACATAGTCTTTAACACTAGCTAACGATACCTAGTAATCTAACTTAGGCTTCTAGATTGGATTATTCTTCAGGCATATGTGATCATAAATTTCATTTCTAAGTTACTAAACTTAAGATTTATAGTTGTTCAACTTAGTGGTGGTTTATGTTATTTAAATTGGTGAATTTTAGACTTGTTTTATGGGTGGTTTAATATTTTTAATTCATGATTAGTTTAATCTCCTTGTTTGTCGGTCAATATGTACATCAAGTATTTAGGTTCAAAGTTTTGCATTAGATTTTATATCCTAATTTCATGTTCTTCTTTGATTTTTATCCTCAAGTTTAATTTTTAACATTGGTTTAATATTCTATGTTGAATTTCATAAAAAAGTTTGAAGGTTTAAAAAGGTTTGAAGACTTAGCGATTGAAAAGATTCCTAGGTTAAAAATATTTGAAGTTTGGGTTGAAGCTTGGTTTAAAAGGTTGATTTAAGAGATTTATATTTGAGCTGAAAAATTTTAATTAAGAGGTACACTTTTAATTAATTGATTTTGAGTTTGATTTGAAAGTCTTGAGTTTTAGACTAAAGGGACAAGATTGGCTGATAGCATTTCTAGAAGGAAGTTAAGATCTTAACCCTAAGGTAAATTTTTACTCTATAAGAAGGCTAAATAAATTGACTAACCTAAATTTTAGGTATAAAACCTGTGATCAAGATGCAAATGACTTTACATTATCCCAAGTTTATTAGTAAACTTAGATAATTAACCAACATGATAAAAAAAGATCTTCATTGTTAACATAGCAACGACAAATACTAATTTTTTTAACAGTTTGGTGATTTGAGGTGCCTTCATTAGAGACCGTGGTTTACTTCATCTTAATTTAAGGGATTTACATGTTTATTATTTTATATATCATAGTCTTTAGCACTAACTAGGATAACTAGCAATCTAACATACACTTCTAGATTGAATTATTCTTGGGGTATTTGCGATCATGAGTTTCATTTCTAAGTTAGCAAATATATGATTTATAGTTGACCAATTTATGGTGCTTTTTGTTATTTAAATTGGTGAATTTTAGAGTTGTTTTATGGGTTTAATATTTTTAATTCATGATTAGTTCAATCTTCTTATTTGTTGGTCAACATGTACATCAAGTTTTTTTAGGTTCAAAGTTTTGCATTAGATTTTATATCTTAATTTCGTGTTCTTCATTGAGTTTTATCCTTAAGTTTAATTTTTAATGTTGGTTTAATATTCTATATTGAAGTTCACAAAAGAAGTCATTTATATTCTAATCAAGTCTTTTATACTTTCATATTTAATCTTGAAGTTTATTCATATGCTCAAAATTTTTTGTATACTTTATTTTTCACAGAGAAAGATGTATTTTTTATAAGAAGTATATATGTTTATCATTAAAAGGATTTCAAGTATTAAATATGTGTACGAGTCAAGTATTGGATATAAAAGTATAAATTAATTTAGAGTCTACATGTTTACGTGTAAGTTATACAACTTGTAAGCTCCTAAATGGGAATTTGCAAACATATAATTTTGATGTGAATTTCACACTTAAAAACCTATATCATTATTTAAGAAAATNAGAAATATGTATTTTTTATAAGAAGTATATATGTTTATCATTAAAAGGATTTCAAGTATTAAATATGTGTACAAGTCAAGTATTAGATATAAAAGTATAAATTAATTTAGAGTCTACATGTTTAAGTTTAAGTTATACAACTTGTAAGCTCCTAGATGGGAATTTGCAAACATATAATTTTGATGTGAATTTCACGCTTAAAAACCTATATCATTATTTAAGAAAAATTACATATTATTGATAGAAAAATCCATTAATTTACTTAGAAATTTAATTGAAGGAAAATATTTGGGATGCATAAATTCAAAACGACGAAGTTCTCCAAGAAAAATAAGTTTGGCGTCTTTTGAAATCTTTTAGAAGGTTTTGAAACATGAGTTTGAAAGGACAAAACTCACCTACTTTTTGAACCAAAAATTAGTTCGGATTCAAGCCTCAATTCCTAATTCCAAACTTAAATTTAAACTCTAGTCAAACCTGATCTCAAACCAACTTGAATCACAAATTTCAATCCCAAAAACCTCATTTGATGTGAAGTTCCTATTTTTAAAGTTCAAACTATTGGACCCAAACCCTTCCATTCCAATACAAACCGATCAAAATAGCTTTAGTTTTTAGCTCAAGTGAAAGAAATAATCTTATCTCAATTTCATTCAAACCCTTAGATCATCAATCTTTCATATCTGAGTTAACGATATTTATCCTCACATAGACACTTACTGTTGATTTTGCACGACAGAAGCCATATTCTTAAGTGAGAGTATTCTCAGGAGCCATAAATCTTGAGATGTAATTAAAAATGAGAATTCTTCTCGTACACTCGTATGATAAGGGAAAAATCTCTAGTTTCATAAACCCACTAGTTAAGGAGATTTTCCTTATCTGAGTGATCAATCCCATTCAATGGTGATATTCCTAACCCTTACGGGTAGCATGTCTTTCTTTTGATGCCGCCTAAATACTTAGATAGAAGTCTTCTCGAACCTTGTGAGGTAGATACACAAGTTTCCAACATATAGTTTTTAAAGCATCTGGATTGTCACATAAACTCTGAACGGTCAAAACTTCCCAAAGTCGGTGTTGGGCACCTTGGCGCCAGGTTGGAGTGTCAACTTTTCAAGCTTTTAGTCTGAAATCACATAGGGTGTTCCCGTTCAGGCATTAGAATAAGCATTGGGTTTCTTACTTCGAGTGACTGAGAGCCCGTTGAAGTTCCTCCTTTCCATCTTCTTGGTTTGATTTTTTATGCATGCCTGGTTCTTAAACCTAAGCGCATGTTGCGAGTTATTAGGAGGATGTGTACATTGTTTAATCATAATAAACCACAAAATTAAAGAGCATGGATACATGTATATATATATATATATATAAAATCATTTAAACATTGAAATTATGAATGAAATCAGTATTCTTTTTTGTCTACGCAGTCTTACGTTAAAATTAAATTTGCAATTGGATTAAATTAAGTAAATTGTTAAGCTAAATTTTTAAATAGGGAACCTTAGAGTTTGTTTGGGACAGTTGTAATTGTCTGATCGTAACTTTCAAGCATCCACCACCTTTTAGCAGTTCATGTTGAAAAAAAAAACTGCTTCATATCACAAAAATTTCTGAAAGCAGCAAAAAAGTAGTATCCCAAATAAAAATCTGGTGACCATCTAAAGAGCGAAACATGCAGTCTTAAACAGATCCAAAGTGTAAAGTTAAACGAGCCGGCAAAAGCGTATTTAAGGGAAATGAGCGAATTCACAAAGCATGGATGTGTTTTTAATAAGACATAAATTTTGTTTGCATTTAATTTATTTGGAATTATATTAATTTATTAAAAAAAAATATTAAAAAATAATTTAAAAATATATAATAATATTTTATAATTATTAATTTTTAATATTTTTTAAATAAGTTTTAGAAATTAATTTAAATGTTAGAAATTAAAATAAAATNTATATATATATAATCATTTAAACTTTGAAATTATGAATGAAATCAATATTCTCCTTTGTCTCCGCAGTCTTACGTTAAAATTAATTTGCAATTGGATTAAATTAAGTAAATTGTTAAGCTAAATTTTTAAATAGGGAACCTTAGAGTTTGTTTGAGGCAGCTGTAACTGTCTGACCGCAACTTTCAGGCATCCACCACCTTTTAGCGGTTCATGTTGAAAAAAAACAGCTTCCTGTCACAAAAATTTCTAGAAGCAGCAAAAAAGTAGTATCCCAAACAAAACTCTGGTGATTATCTAAAGAGCAAAACATGCAGAAAGTTATCTCAAACAGATCCAAAACGTAAAGTTAAAGGAGCTGACAAAAGAGTATTCAAGGGAAATGAGCGAATTCGCAAGGCATGGATGTGTTTTTAATAAGACATAAATTTTGTTTGAGTTTAATTTTTTTGGAATTATATTAAATTATTCAAAATAAATATTAAAAAATAATTTTTAAAAAATATATAATAATATTTTATAATTATTAATATTTAATATTTTTTAAAATAAGTTTTATAAATTTTGAATTTAAATGTTAGAAATTAAAATAAAACTTCAAAAATTAAAATAAAATATGACAAACTAAAAATTTAATATATTTAATTAATTATAATAAATAAATTTTGAGTTTATAAAACATAATTATAAAGTGGTTTAAATTAATAATAATGATTTAAATAATTTGTTTAATGAATTATTAAAACTAAATTAAAAAAAAAATTGAACGAAAATAACAAATTAAATTTATGAATAGTAATTAAATTATTTTAAAAATGAAAATAACTTAATTTTTACTAAACTTCCACGTTAAAATACTCTTCAGCCGGCTCCTTTAACTTTACACTTAATTAAGCACCCCATTTAAAAATTAAGACGTAACAAAAAAAGAAAAAAACATAGCAAATCAATCACGAATCTTAATGCAGTTTTTTAAATTGAAATTTTTTATTTTTAAGTTCAGATTTATATCAATGTCTCAGCAAGTAAATCTAATGACATTAAGTAATGAAACAACTATATCCAAACAAACGAGCTTAAATGAAGGAAGAAAATACTACATCAGGACTCCGCACTTAGAGCTATGTGTGGAGTCCAATGAAATTACGTCGTGGATGTGATTGGCCCGGTAACATAAGGGAATATTCCTCTCGTGTTATTAAGATGTTATTGTGTGTTATTAAGGTGTTATTGTGTGTTATTCAAGTATTATTGATGTGATATTGTGTTATTATAACACCGGGAATATCTCAGAACATAATAACACCTGAATAAGATACAATAACACCTGAATAACACGAGAAGAATATTCCCTTGTGTTACTGGTTCAACCACCTCTACGGTGTAATTTTATTGGACTCTGCACGTGCGGAGTCCTGATGTAATATTTTTTTCTAAATAAAGCCCTTGAAGTATGGTTGAAAATTTTGGACATTAAATCAGGCACCAATCTTGATGTGAATGTCATATTGAAAATTTTTGAAAATAAACTCAACGCCATCATCCTTCTGCCAATTTGCCAAAAAAAACTATAGTCAATTTTTGAATGAGATGGACCTAATGATTTAAAACCTGACCGAGTTTTATTGAATTTTAGATGAATTTATCAAAATGTTCATCTCAAAAACTATAAAAAGGCCCCAATTCTCCAAATGAAAGGGGAGAGAAATTTAAGAGATATGGCCACATTCTTGAAGAAAGCATAAAGCCAATACCCATTAGCAATCAATACTGACAATCATTAGTGACCGTTATAGCCCAACTACTGTTGTACATCTATTGTAGACCAATTCTTATTTTGAGGCCTTTGTTGCCTGATTTTTATAGCGCAATAAACACTTTGTAAGATCATCATCTATATTTACAGAGAAAAGTAGAGCTCTGTATTTTCACCATAAATTTTATTTTCCTTTATGTTTTTCGCTTAAAATCTTCGATGTCTTCATTCAATCTATTTTTTTTGTCTATCTGTTTTGAATTTTCATGCAATGCTAAAATATTAATTTCTCACTCCATGAACGTGGATTTTATAGCTTGAAACAATTATCGTCCTTCACGTGACAAAAAAAACTAGACTGAAAAGTAGATAGAACTTGAAGGTTTGTTAAACTTTAGAACATTGCCTAATCACTAAAGTTTAGGGTTACCACTGTCATCCAATTATTATCACTCTACCGTCGTCTCCTAATTGTTATTGCCACACCCCTCAATCATTGTTGCCTGATAGTCATCTCTCAATTGTTGTCACCCAACTGTTGCCATCTCTCAAACATTATCGCTTGACCTTCATTATCACCCTCATTTATATCATTTTTGCTAGTCATAGACTTCTAAAGGCCGTATTCCACACTGTTGCATCCTATTTACGATTCAAAATTGAAATAAATGCCGTTAAAATGTCGTTGCGATGGGAAAACTTATCGAAAAATTGAATAGCCAAATGAAACATTTATGTTTTATCCACTTTCTGTAGAATGGAATAGACTCTAAACACCCGTTCAAAAAAACCTAAGTATGTGCTCCAAACTTTATAAATTTATTCATTTTCTAATATTTATAATCCCATGAATGTAATTGAATATTTTAAGTTGGAAATTAATAATCAATAATATTTTCAAAATTTAAATCCCTCAATTGAAGAGAAAACTCCATCAGTTCTCAAGATTATAAGTTCATAATTACCATTCACTACTACCTCTCCACTCAATTAGGCCAGCTGTATGTCACCTCCCAAAAGAGCTCTTAGGGGTGGTGGACTGTTTTTCGGCCCTATACCTAACTGATCTGTGACTTTTTGTCCGTGACATGCAGCCCTACAACGAAAAGAGCTGAAGAATATAATCATAACTTGATGCTCATGCGAATAAAAGTTGGATGGATATATTCTAATCAATATTTTTTAAAAGGACTCCTTCAAAAAGTATAAATTTATTTTTTAAAAAATATAATATGTAAATAATTATTTAATTATTTATATCATTAAATAATGGTTTGCAGATTGGAAAGCAGCCCTGCTACGAAAGATATCAAGTGTCCTCAACTTCCAAGCTATCCCATGTTCCCTCATTAAGAGGCGTGCGTGCCTTTTCTTTATGCGTACCTTTTAGGAAAGAAATTATAAAGTTTTATTAAATTAAGCCATAAGAATAAGATAAGATATTCGAGATGAGTTGTAGAAATATATTTTATGTTTAATGAACTTGTAAGTTTTTAGGTATTCAAAACAACTATTTTGATTATTCTTTTGCTTTCTTGCATAAATGTGATGAAAGGACTAAGATAGTTTTTGGATGATTTACATACATACTAGTTAATCTTACGTATTTACATATCTAATACTTATAAACTTTAATTTTTACATAAACAGTATCTTATCTTCGCTGGAAAAGGACGAGTTTTTCGCTCTGTAAAAATTAAAATAGTTGTATTTTTGATATGGTGATAATAATCAAAATTTAGATGTGGATGTGTAAAACATAAATAATTGGGTATGTTTGTAAATGCCCCAATATTTTTCTCATGTTGTGTTTGCATGGAGATTTTGAAATATTTATAATTTGTTTTCCTTAATCCTCTTTTATTTATATGAGGGATTATTAAGGATTCAGATGTATTGAGTTGTAACCATAATTCGACCAATATTTCCTTTTCTCCCCACATGCTCTTAGTGGAATAACATCTCTCCGTAAACATAGGCGAATTTGTGTCGAACTATGTAAGTTGCACTGTATTTGGTTAGTTGTTTGTTGTGTGAATTTTTTTTCCACATTGATTTGCATTACCGTTGGAGTCAGAACTGGTTTAGTGATTCCAACAACGGACAATTGTGATTTCAATGAAGTTGTGGACGCAAAATAGAAATTGGAGCAAGTTGGTCCATAAGATCTAGTGGAGTAATGGATAATAGTATTTTAATGGGTACTTCAATATCCACCATGTCGGTTGAAAACATATTAACTCTTTAGGTAGTTACACATTTCATTAAGGTCAATGTGATGAAATTTGACTTCAAAGGAAATTTTGGCATGTGGTGATGTAAGGTGATTGATGCGTTGTACTCTTTGAAACTGGAGAAAATTCTTGATAGCGATGAACAACCTGGAGAAATGTCAAAAAGAGATTGGTTGAATATGAACCTAAGTGCTTGTGGCTTGATCCAAAATTGCTTACCTCAAGAGATCAAATATGAGATGATGATGGAGTCTCATGCTAAAAAATTGTGAAGGATGTTAGAGAACAAATGTCTCATAAAGAGAGTGGAGACCTGTCTCCGTAAGAAACGTTGACTCTATAGATTATATGTGGGANCTCTTCAGCCGGCTCCTTTAACTTTACACTTAATTAAGCACCCCATTTAAAAATTAAGACGTAACAAAAAAATGAAAAATCATAGCAAATCAATCACGAATCTTAATGCAGTTTTTTAAATTGAGATTTTTTATTTTTAAGTTCAGATTTATATTAAGGTCTCAATAAGTAAATCTAATGACATTAAATAATGATAACAACTATATCCAGACAAATGAGCTTAAATAAAGGAAAAAAATATTACATCAGGCCTCCGCACTTAGAGCTATGTGCGGAGTCCAATGAAATTACGTCGTGGATGTGATCGGCCCGGTAACATAAGGAAATTTTTCGCTCGTGTTATTCAGATATTATTGTGTGTTATTCAAGTGCTATTGATGTTTTATTGTATTATTATAGCACCGAGAATATCCTAGAACATAATAACATCCGAATAACACACAACAACACTTGAATAACACGAGATGAATATTCCCTTATGTTACCGATCCGATCACCTCCACGATGTAATTTTATTGGACTCCACACGTGCAGAGTCCTGATGTAATATTTTTTCTAAATAAAGCCCTTGAAGTATGGCTGAAAATTTTGGACATTAAATCAGGCACCAATCTTGATGTGAATGTCACATTGAAAATTTTTGAAAATAAACTCAACGCCATCATCCTTCTGCCAATTTGCATTTTTGAATGAGATGGACCTAAAGATTTAAAACCTGACCGAGTTTTATTGAATTTTAGATGAATTTATCAAAATGCTCATCTCAAAAACTATAAAAAGGCCCCAATTCTCCAAATGAAAGGGGAGAGAAATTTAAGACATATGACCACATTCTTGAAGAAAGCATAAAGCCAATACCCATTAGCAATCAATACTGCCAGCCATTAGTGACTGTTATAGCCCAACTACTGTTTGAGGCCTTTGTTGCCTGACTTTTATGGCGCAATAAACACTTTGTAAGATCATCATCTATATTTACAGAGAAAAGTAGAGCTCTGTATTTTCACCATAAATTTTATTTTCCATTATGTTTTTCGCTTAAAATCTTCGATGTCTTCATTCAATTTACTTTTTTTTCTATCTGTTTTGAATTCTCATGCAATGCTAAAATATTAATTTCTTACTCTATTACCGTGGATATTATCGCTTGAAACAATTATCGTCCTTCACGTGAGAAAAAAACTAGACTGAAAAGTAGATAGAACTTGAAGGTATGTTAAACTTTAGAACAATGCCTAAGCACTAAAGTTGATGATCAACACTGTCATCCAATTATTATTACTCTATCGCCGTCTCCTAATTGTTATTGCCACTCCCCTCCATCATTGTTGCCTGATAGTCATCTCTCAATTGTTGTCAACCAACTCTTGCCATCTCTCAAACATTATCGCTTGACCTTCATTATCACCCTCAATTATTTCATTTTTGCTAGTCATAGACTTCTAACGGACATATTCCACACTGTTGCATCCTATTTGCGATTCAAAATTGAAATAAATGCCGTTAAAATGTCGTTGCGATGGGAAAACTTATCGAAAAATTGAATAGCCAAACGAAACATTTATGTTTTATCCACTTTTGGTAGAATGGAATAGACTCTAAACACCGGTTCAAATAAGCCCAAGTATGTGCTCCAAAATTTATAAATTTATTCATTTTCTAATTTTTATAATCCCAGGAATGTAATTGACTATTTTAAGTTGGAAATTAATAATCAAGAATATTTTCAAAATTTAAATCCCTCAATTGAAGAGAAAACTCCATCAATTCTCAAGATTATAAGTTCATAATTACCATTCACTACTACCTCTCCACTCAATTAGGCCATGTCACATCCCAAAAGAGCTCTTAGGGGTGGTGGACAATTCATGACTTAAATACTGTTTTTCGGCCCTATATCTAGCCGATGTGAAACTTTTTGTCCATGACATGCAGCTACCCTACGACGAAAAGAGCTGAAGAATATAATCATAACTTGATGCTCATGCCAATAAAACTTGGATGGATATATTCTAATCAATATTTTTTAAAAGGACTCCTTCAAAAAGTATAAATTTATTTTAAAAAAATATAATATGTAAATAATTATTTAATTATTTTTATCATTAAATAATGGTTTGCAGATTGGAAAGCAGCCCAGCTACGAAAGATATCAAGTGTCCTCAACTTCCAAGCTATCCCATGTTCCCTCATTAAGAGGGGTGCGTGCCTTTTCTTCATGCGTACCTTTTATAGGAAAGAAATTATAAAGTTTTATTAAATTAAGCCATAAAAATAAGATAAGATATTGGAGATGAGTTGTAGAAATATACTTTATGTTTAATGAATTTGTAAGTTTTTAGGCATTCAAAATGCCTATTTTGATTATTCTTTTGCTTTCTTGCATAAATGTGATGAAAGTACTAAGATAGTTTTTGGATGATTTACATACATACTACTTAATCTTACGTATTTACATATCTAATACTTAAACTTTAATTTTTTACATAAACATTATCTTATCTTCGCTGAAAAAGGACGAGTCTTTCGCCCTGTAAAAATTAAAATAGTTGTATTTTTGATATGATGATAAATAATTGGGTATGTTTGTAAATGCCCCAATATTTTTCTCATGCTGTGTTTGCATGGAGATTTTGAAATATTTATAATTTGTATGCTCTAATTCTCTTTTATTTATGTGAGGGATTATGGAGGATTTGGATGTGTTGAGTTGTAACCTTAATTCCACCAATATTTTCTTTTCTCCACACATTTTATAATGAAATAACATCTCTCTGTGAACATAGGCGAATTTGTGTCGAACCATATAAGTTGCACTGTATTTGGTTAGTTATTTGTTGTGTGAATTTTTTTCCACATTGTTTTGCATAACAGTTGGAATCAGTACTGGTTCAGTGATTCTGACAACGGAGAGTTGTGATTCCGATGAAGTTGTGGACGCAAGGCACAGAAATTGGAACAGTTTGGTTCATAAGATCTAGTGGAGCAATGGATAATAGAATGTTGATGGGTACTTCAATATCCACCATGTCGGTTGAAAAGATATTAACTCTTTAGGTAGTTATACATTCCATCAAGATCAATGTGATGAAATTTGACTTCAAAGGAAATTTTGGCACGTGGTGATGTAAGGTGATTGATTCGTTGTACTCTTTGAAACTGAAGAAAATTCTTGATAGCGATGAACAACCTCGAGAGATGTCAGAAAGAGATTGGTTGATCAAGAACCGTAGTGCTTGTGGTTTGATCCAAAATTGCTTACCATAGGAGATCAAATATGAGGTGATGATGAAGTCTTTTTGCTAAAAAATTGTGAAGGATGTTAGAGAAAAAATATCTCACAGTGAGAGTGGAGAATCGTCTCCGTAAGAAGCGTCAACTCTATAGATTATAGGTGAAACATCGTGTTACTATTAATAAGTACTTGAATGACTTTACAAATTTTTTTGACAAATCTGTTAAATCTTGACGAGGAGATTGAAGATAAAGACAAGGCTTTCTTTTATTAACTTTTCTTACGAGTGATTATGAAAACTTCACGAAGACACTCATTCATGGGAAAAGGGTCATGAAATATGATGAGTTGACTATGACAATGATGAACCATGAGTTCCATCGAGTGGGCAAAAAGTCTGCTAAGATGGAGTTGGCTAAGGCATTTACACAACAATGTGACAGAAATGAGAAGAAGGAAAATTGGACAAAGAAGGGTGACAATGGCGTTACATCTTAAAAGAGGAACAAGTCTCATGGATGGAGTCTATCACAACCTAACTCGATGAGACCGACATATTGAGAAAATTCAAACCGTGTCAATGTCATAACAAATAAATTATTATCTAATATTTATATGTAAGAAATTTCATTTACAAATTATTTTCTTCAAGTTTCATACACAGAGACCCAAATATCATCAATGTTTGTAAATAAAGATATCCCAAATTCTCTTAGATCAGATCACTGTACAACAAAAGATACATATGCAACAATCATGCTTTAATCTTTTTATAATCGAAATATAAACATTACTGTGACTGCTAAAAATATAATTCTAAGATACTGTCATACATAATATCAGGATCTCACTAGTAATGCAAAAGTCTCTACTCAACCTGCTCTTTACACTTCCGTGAAACAAAATATTTGAGTAAAGCATACGTGACAACTATTAAGAAGTAGACAACTCAAAATCTACTNTATATATATATATATATATATATATATATATGCATTCAATGTAAATAAATCTAACATGCTAAAATATCATGTGTATATTTCATCACAATGTTAGTACCATGAATTGTAACCTACTATCATAAGTGAAGGAAAATAACATGAAAATTAAATTCAATTCTTTATTTGAATTATTTTAAAATTCTCTTTTCGTCTCTTTATATCTCCACTTCCACTTATACCTCTATTTTTTTAATATATCTCATATACCCTTTATAACTCCATTTTCACTTATACCTCCACTTGTTCAATTTTTTAGGTGCATTAAATGAATATGTGGAAATTACATAGGTGCCAAAACCCTTAAAACTCCACTTGATTGCACATAGCATACATCCGCCCAATCACAACCACTTGCAACTCCAAACATTCTTATCATTTTTGGCATATTTTTTATACAAAAGCATATAAATGCTAACAATTTGACATATCAAATAACACAACATACTGTAGAAAGTGATACATACCAGCATGCATAAGTAATACTATAATTTATAAGGGAAATAAATCTATACATATAGACAGACAAAGTTTTAGAAACCACTTATATGAAATCTCCAAAGTAATATTTCAAGCCTTTTTTGTTCTAATACAAATTTATTATGTTTAACATATGTAAAAAATAAATAAAATATTGTACAATAAAAAATACCCAACTAAAAATAAATATTTTTATGCCGATATGTCTTGCGAAGTCTAATCTACAACATATAAAAAGTTGTGTGATGAAAAGTATTTAAATTTGTATAGATCTGTGTTTTTTCAAAATTTTGACAAAAAAATACCACAAATTTATGAAAAAAACAACAAAATTGAAATCTCAATTAAGTTAATCACAATCAACATAAAGCCGAACAACTTTTCTAACTAGCTCGATAGATGAAATCTCCTCTACAACTCATTGTTTAGAGGATAAAAAAGCATGTAATGCATCCTTTAAGTGGGTTATGGTATTTATATAACATATTTGATTTTTTTTAAAGAAAAATGGTATAGTGATAATTTTTTGAATTGTTATATCTTTAAGATATAAACTTTATATAGATTTATTTACATCTTGAAATATACAACTCCATAAAATTATGAAAAATTAGTTAATAAATAGAAAAAATATGTCTTGAACACAATTGTGAAAACAATTTGCCAAATGAAACCAGAGAGTTCTAGAAAGGCGATTTGTATAAGGAAAACCTAACGAGAACCTTTTATTTTTTTCTTATGATTCCTGTAAACCAGGTAAAAATATGCTAAAAGTATACTCAAGTTTGTTTTACAATCTGGTAAAAATAATTTATAAGGGCATGAGACAAAATCAATAATAATCAACAAATAAATTGAGCATCAAACTACTTCCAAAACTTTAACAATATTAATAAATATAAAAAAAAACTTGTAACGCTTGCCAGAACCAAATTTTAGTCTCAATAAATGCACTAGTATACTATAATAATAGTCATTACATTCTCCCTTCAACAAAAAAATGATTTCCCCAACATTCAAAATTAATAACTATCAGATAAATCATGATAAAACTGCCTCATGTCAGCCTCTTTCCCCATGTGTCTTTCCTTTCTGATCAATGCTTCCACTAAACTTTAACCATAGGGATCTACTTACTCCTCAATTGCCTTACATCTAAAGTCAAAATACACTTTGGTTTCTCTTTATAAGTCAAGTTAGGCTATATCCAAACCTCATTCTCAAGAACTCTGTGCTTGCTACACCTAAAATATATAGTGTTTTTAAACATATTTTTATATCTATTTTTGAGATATTGCGCTTTAATGGAAGGTATTTGTGTGCTTTTCTTTCAGGTACAAGTGAAAATGTGAAAAATGCTAAAAGAAGTGAAAAATGCTAAAAGAAGTGAAAAATGATTAAATTTGGAGTAAAAATATGAAAATGATGCAAAAGAGTTTTGTCGCCTAAGTGTCGGATTCAACACTTAAGCGCCATTGAAACAGAGAATGCCGTGCCTAAGCGTCAGAGGCCCCGTGCTTAAGCGCCAAAGACTATTATTTGGCAGTTTTCTTCATTTTACAGAATTTTGAAGGGACATTTAAGGCACCTACTGGCTAAAGAGGGTGGTAATGACCACTAGAAACAAAATTATGATTAAAGGACTTGCGAAAGGAGGCATCCTTTGGAGAATACATTGAATTGGGACACATTTTAAAGAGTTATCAATGCACCTCTTGGAGATTTATAAAAAGAAGTTGAGACTTTTAAAAGTGTGCTTGAAAGTTCTGAAAAGTGTTGGAAATGGGAAGTTTTAAGAGAGTTTTCGAGAGGTTTTCAGGCACCACAAATTTACTTTATCCTTTTTATTTTTAGTTTTATTGTGAGAGTCAAGAGTGTTGTAAAAGACAAGAGATTCAAAGGAACATCAAGAGTTTGGTGGAAGATTTGAGATAAGTTTTTATCTTTGTTATTAAACTATTTTTGGTTTTAATAGAGACTTCTTGTTGGTTTGACAATGATTTCCACTTTTAAACTAAAGTATGGTTTTGTTTTCTCCATGAATTTTGAGTAGCTTTCTTTATCTTTCTCCTTAAAATGATAAGTAATTAAAAGTGTTGGATGGAAGTTGTGGAGAGTATTAATCTATATTGTTGGAAGAAGTTGTGATGATTTAAATCTTTGTACTTCATTTACTTCTTGATTTGACCTATATAGATATTAAAATTTGTTATGAGAACATGTAAGAACCGGGCTGATATTATCTCTGCAATTGGAAAGAATCACATGAGGTTGTATGAATAAGAATGTAGTTCATATGATTGAGTGCAGAATCACATGAGGTTGTATGAGTAAGAATGTAGTTCATATGATTGAGTGCAAATAAATAGGGAAATAGAAGAATCACATGAGGTTGTATAAATGAGAATGTAATTCATATGATTAAGTGAAAATAAATAGAGAAATAATTTTGAAGGGTGTAGAGTTAGAGGACTTTAAAGTGATAGGTTAAAGCCCCCAACTTGGTTTATTGGTTAAGGGTGTAGATTTAGAGGACTTTAAAGTGACAGGTTAAAGCCCCCAACTTGGTTTATTGTTCTAGGTTCTGATACGAGATGTTAGCCTCTAGGTGGAGGGAATCGAGGGAACTCTAGAGTGAGAGCTGGTGTCTTCCCTACCTAGCCGATCTTCAGAACTATTCAAACTTTAAATTAGACAATGTTCTTTATAGCATCTCTAGTAAGAGTAAATAATATTATTGCTCCTATTTGACACAACACAATTTGCACACTTCCACAACAGAATTCCTATACTTATTATTGATTCATGATAAAGAGAAATATATTTTCATACAAAGTGTTTTTCTTTTACCTAAACTCAATTTATCTTTAGAAGTTTTACTGTTTTATCAAAATATCAAAAATACCAAAAATAATTGAATTTTTCTTATTGAAAAAATATCTATAATTTAAGTAATTTTATTTTTAAAATAGAATTTTTGTGCGTATTACATATTTCTTTGTGGGTTTGATATTCAGGTCTTAATCAAAAAATCTTATATTACTTGATAACAATACGTATAATTGCGTAGTATCCCAATATATATAAATTTAAAAGTTAAGTTCTTATTTTCTCTAGGATCAAGTTTTTGGTTCTGTTGCAAAGTAAAATAACATAAGTGAAAAAGATCATTAAAGTCATTATTATACTGTGCACATAAGCAGTAACAAGATCAAGTTTTTGGTGCCGTTGTCGGGGAAGATTTCAAAATGTGATTGAAAGCAAAATTTATATTTTTAGAAAGTTTTATTTAAAAAATTAAAAAGTTATTTTAGGAATATTTTATTATAGTATTTTTTTTGTGTTAGTGTATGTTTTGTTGTATTTTATTTTGCGTTAGTATATGCGTAGTTCAGGTTCTGAAGGACTAGTGCCCTACGATTATGAATTAGAAAGAACTATTAAAAGAAATAAAAAAAGCTAAAAAAATTAAAAATTTGGAAAAATCCAAAAAAATTATAGAAATGACAAACCAAAATGAGCAAAATGTTGAAATTCATCAAGAATTTAGACCTTTACGAGATTATGCCAACCCTACGGTAGATGAAATTCATTGCAGTATTGAAAAACCTACTGTTGTGGCTAATTTATTTGAACTTAAACCTGCTATTATTCAAATGATATCAAATAATCAGTTTGGGGGATCGCCAACCAAAGATCCAAATTTAAATCTTGCCAATTTTTAGAATTGTGTGCTACATTTAAATACGATGGTGTATCAGATGATGCCATAAGACTTACGTTATTTCCTTTGTCACTGAGGGATAAAACTAAGATGTGGTTGAATTTGTTAACAACTGAATCTATCAAAACTTGGAGTGATTTAACACAAAAAAATCCTTGCTAAATATTTTCCACCATAAAAAACTGCGAAGCTTAGAAATGATATTACATCTTTTAATTAATTTGAAGGGAATCTATTTATGAAGCATGAGAACAATTTGAAGAACTCTTAAGAAAATGTCCACATCTAGCTATACCAGATTGGTTAATAATTCAAACTTTTTATAATAGATTAGCTGGATCTCTTAGATTTATTATCGATGCTACTACTGGTGGTTCGTTGATATCAAAACCATTTCAGGATGCTTATGCTCTAATGGAAGAAATGACTACCAATAATTTTCAATGGCCTTATGAGAGGGTGAATCCTAAGAAAGAGCCAATATTCATGAATATGATGCACTTGCTTGTTAGCAAATCAAGTTGCTGCAATTTCAAGGAAGTTGACCAATTTGGAATGAATTTTTCTCAATAGCAAATCAAGTTGCTGCAATTTCAAGGAAGTTAGACCAATTTGGAATGAATTTTTCTCAATCAATTTTCAGAATCAAGTTGCTGCAATTTCAAGGAAGTTAGACCAATTTGGAATGAATTTTTCTCAACAAATCTCCATGATTGAAGAGAATTCATTAGACCAAATGGTAGATTTTCATGCATCATTAAAAACTTTGAATGCCATAAATAACATGTAGATTAACCCATATTCAAATTATTATAACCCAGGTTGGAAGAACCATCCCAACTTTAATTGGAATAATAATACGGGCGGTAATAATCAACAATGGGGGAACAATCAAAGAAACCCATTGAGAAACTACAACAACCAACGAAATAATAATTATAGATCTACTTATCCTCCAGGTTTCAACAGTAATACACAATTTAAGGAGAATAAGTTGTCTATAGAAGAAGTGGTGTTACAAATAGGAAATCAGTTACAAAGTCAAGGAGCTACAATTAGAAATATTGAGAATCAACTTGGACGAATCACAAAGTCATTAAGTAATAAATCCAAAAAAACACTTCCTAATAATACTGAAACAAATCTAAAAGACCAGAATAAAGAGTAAGTAAAAGACGTTCAACTTAGAAGCTGAAGAGAGTTGGAAGGTAGGGTTAAAAAAGAAACTGAAGTAGAAAGAGAAGAAATTGAAGAATCAAAAGAGGATGCTCCAAAGGATTCTGAAAGACCTATTTCTCCACTTAAAGTTAACTTAGAAAAACCACCACCTTTATTTCCTTAGAGACTTCGTCAACAGAAGTTGGATAAGAAAATTTCAAAATTTATGGAAATTTTTAAGAAGCTAACAATTAATATTCCATTTGCTAAAGCCTTAGAACAAATGCTAAGCTATGTAATGCTTATGAAGAATATTCTCAATAGGAAAATGAAGTTTGAAGATAATGAGACTGTTGCACTTAGTGAGGAGTGTAGTGCAATTATTCAGAAGAAACTTCCTGAAAAGCTTAAAGATCTGGTAGCTTTACAATTCCATGTGCAATAGGATACAAATTTTATGAGAAAACTTTATGTGATTTAGGTGCAAGCATTAACCTTATGTCATTATGAATATTCAAAAGATTGAGATTAGGAGAAATAACCCCTACTACTATAACTCTGTAGTTAGCAGATCATTTGATGACTTATCCTAAAGGAGTTATAGAAGATGTCCTAGTGAAAGTAGATCAATTTATCTTTCCTGTTGATTTTATTGTTGAATATGGAGGAAGATAAAGAGATACATATCATTTTGGGGAGACCTTTCCTAGCCACAGAAAGAGCAATGGTACATGTGTAGAAAGGGGAATTAACAATGCACGTCGATGATCAAACTGTTACTTTTAACATTTCAAGATGAATGAAATATCCTGCAAAAGGTAAAGATGATGAATGCTATAGAATGGATGTTATAAGATATCTGAGTGAATGCCATTT
>JXCR01137528.1:88347-100804 GCA_002079205.1 Phalaenopsis hybrid cultivar | reverse complement strand
AAAATTATGAAACTTAATTTTTTGAGTTCTCTATGATCAGGGATATTTTATAAAAATAAAATTATATTTAAAATAAAAACTTGATTTTTAGCCTATTTTAAATATTTAAAATAATTAAAAATTCATAAAAATCACAAAAATAATTAAACTCATGGAAATGTTCTAAATTGCTTCCTAATCACTTAGGAATAATTATAATATTTTTCCTGATTTTCTAAAAAAAGATATTGAATTTCAAAGCTTAAAAATAATTTTTAAAGTCTAAAAATGAGTTTTCACTAAAATAATTCCAATAAATCAAAGAAAAATAAAAAAAAATATATGAAATTTACTCCTCTGAGTTTCCTAACCCTAGAGAGATCTTTCAAAAATACAAAACTTAATTTTCACCACCTAAAATATTTTATTTTTATTAAATAGACCAGAATTTAAAATAATTCTAATTAATCACAGAGAATTCAATAAATTATGAAATTTAGTCCAAAGACTTCTTTGGTCTAGGTCTACCTTGAGTAGAAATTTCAAAGGATTAGAATTTACTTTGTTCAATTTAGGAATTTTCTTTGAAAAATCCTATTTTTGCATAAAAATAATTATATAAAATAAGTTAAATTTTGAAAAATCACATTTTCTCATCTGATGTCTTAATTGACTCATGAATGAGGTAAGATAAAAATTTCAAAGTCATTTGAATTGAGTTTGATAAATTATGAGGTGTTAGAGCCTTAGGGGCAAATGTGTAATTTTGGAAATTTAGCCTTAATTAACATTTAGGCTTAAGTCAAGGAGGGGAATGGGTGACATCTGATCTTAATTAATTGATTTGATGCTTGAAACACAAGGGTCAATCGGTAGAAACCAATCTTACTTTCTTAATTAAGTTAATAAATTTCTAAATTATTAAAATTTAGTAGTTTATTAAAATCAAATGATCCTGGACTTATGGGTATGAATTTTGAAGTCAATAATTAATCAATTTAATATCCCTATTTTGATTTTCAAATAAAATCAAAATCATGAATCATGACCACTTTAGGCTTAACCCTTTTCAAAACTAATTAAGACACTCACCTAGGTCTTAATGGCTTAGTGGTGACTTAGGCTAAATCAAAATTGACTAAATGAGGATTTGAGAAATAAACATAATTACATTAAAAATTCTTGAAACACCACTAAGCCCAATTAGGATTAAAAATTTGGCTAAGTGTTCAAATTACACTAACTTCCCCTTGAAGGGAATTCACTCACATAATTTTCAAATTAAATGATAAATGATAATTAACCTATTCTTAGGGATAATTGAGACATCAATGTTCACTGAGACTTAAGGGTATTTATAGGATGAATTATTTAGCAACATAATAAGTTTAAAAAGAAGTCGGGATTTTCCACCAGGCAGCGAGAAAGTAGCATTGACCTGCTTCTTTCTCTAAATCTGTTGGACACCTTGGAAATCTACTAAACTTAACATATCTTCATTGATAAAGTCATCCTTAATTAAACTTCTAAGGACCAGCCAAGATATGACATAGGGTTAGGAAAATTATCAGAACCTTTACTTATCCTGCTCTTCATAAATTCCCTCACATGCATTTTTAAGTTTCAGGTGGTGGAACGAGAAGACTCGCCAGGTACAATTTTACAGTTTATAGTACCGTCCTTTTTCTGCCTTTTCCTTACATGTTTTATGCTTGCATTTACCTACATGTATGAAAACAACATAAACTTGCATGTTAACCATAACCATAACCCGAAAGNACTGAACTTGTTCGCCCATCCATTTTGGTTTGATTGGCCGCTTCGGCTCGATCACCCAATCTCTTGGGTTTGGTCGATTGCACTGGTTCGATCACCCACTTTGGGTTCAATCATCCGCCTCGACTCGATCACCCGTTCTTTTAGGTTTGATCGATCATACTGGTTTGATCACCCACTTTGGGTTCAATCGATTGTACCAGATCAATCAACCCACTTATTCGGTTAGACCGGCCACCACATCCTAGTTGACCGATTACTTGCATCTTGTATTCTTTCTTGCAGTTGCATGTTTTCCTTGCATTTGTATGAAAAATCTTTTTGACTTGATGTCTATGATTTATTCATATGTGTAAAATATTTTTGTCGTGTATGTTTTGCATGAGGCATGTTTGGATGTCTCTATGAGCATCCATGCTTTTGGTGTCTCTTTGGGCGCCTACACTTGTATCTTCCCCACATACAAATTTCTTGTATGTACAAAGATGAACACTTGCACGCTTTGGATGGGGTTGGCTCACTTATAAGTGTCATCTATCTCACTCTCAATGACGCTACCTAAAGTGTCGTAGGTATTTCACATCATTTTGATTATGAGTTATGCTTCCCAGTCGCTGAACTTTTATGAGACACAACGTGTGTTCACTTAAGTTTGTGATTCTCTCCTGCATGAATCATATGACTTAGTATGTTTGATACTTTTCATCTTTGCATGTTCGTCATTTGAGTGTCATTCACATGTCGTATGCTTGACATTTCTCATATGTCTGCTGCATTTATGTATGTTGGATATGTTCCATTTGTCTTGTTGCATATCTTTCATGCTTGCATGTGTGCACGGTGTCTGCCTCTCGGGTAAGGTATAAATCCTCATTATATATATCATTTTACTTGATGCAAACTCATTCATAGTCAATGTATGCCTTTTGCATGGCACCCCGAGTCCCCCAGGCAGGTGTATTTTTTTTTTCATAGGTAGCATGTTTTATCGGTACATCATGTTCTTGTGTATCATGTTGCATGTAGGCATCAATGCATACATTTGCATTATTTGTGCTTCACTCTTTTGGGCATTCATTGTGATTGTTTCATGCTTTAGTCGAACAATCACAATGTGAGCTTCTTGAATGATTGTCTGCTTGCCCATTTTCCTTGATGGCTTGTCCTACTCGTTAGAAGAGTGACCTAGTTGTTGGTCGTGATACTCAAACGAGTATTGCTCCTGAAATTATCTCGGCGAGCAATGCAAGTTTCTATATCACGAGCAACAAACAATATAATTGTGTTAAGGATGTAATGACTCTAAATTACAACACATGCGTCATGGACCCACATTGTATGATTAGTTATATTAAAGTATAAGAAATGATTATTTTTACTCCTTTATAAGTATTATCCACCTTACTTTAAAGTTTATATATATGTTAGGCCATATATGAGACAACCACTTTTAAATGTCACCCCTTTATTGTGATGTGCTTTAGATCCCTTGGATGACGGGGCCGGTATGATGATCTCGTCAAAGTCATATGGTAACCAAACTTTACCCTATGCATTTAGATGTTGGTTAAGACACTTTTCGTTAGATGGTGTGTTAACCTAGAATTAGGATGCTAGGTAGTATTTTTGATGCCTCTGAATATAGTTCTCTATAGGCTTTTTTGTTCTAGCAAGCATCACTTTTTATGCTTTTGGTATGCTTGTGTGTGTGCCAATTTTTGATATGCATGGTAGTATTAGGTAGCTCTTCGGCAGGGAGTCATGTCATATACATGCACACACACATGTATAATAAAAAAAGGGGGAGCACGCGATGGTTTACATGCTGACTTTAGCTTGCAGGTTTCACTTAGCTCCCCCACCAGGCATGGCTCATTTATGTTGCATGTAGATAGATTTTTGTGCTAACTTTATTTTGTGCATGTCGAGTCCTTTTTTAAAAATTTTTCTATATGCTTTTAAGAGTCCTTAAGAGAGTCATGTAGCAGAAATAAGATACAAGCACCAGTTTCGAGATTTTTTAGTGAGGGAACCACGTAGCGGGGATAAGAAACAACAACTCGTGTCCCGCATCTTAATTTCATATTTGATATTAATGTATAGAATTATGACCGAACATGTATATGTGGAGTTTGACAGCTCTTTTTCTTTTACGGGATATGTCGCAAACCCATCAGCACTAACATTTCTTATTATTTTATTTGGCTTGATTTATTGTCTTTCTTGCATGCTTGGGTGCTTGGTTGTTTCACCATTTTTCATGTGTTGCTTGTCTGGGAATGTGAAGATATAATTTTGGCTTTTTAGGATTTAAAATTTTAAATTTGCAACAAAATCAAAATAAAACATTCAAGATAATGAAAATTTTAGGATTAAACTATTTAAAAATTTAAAAATAACACTTTTATTTTTTCTGCTTGACCTTCATACCAAATTTTGAATGAGTTAAATGCATGACTATCACCCCCGTCATATTTAATAGGGTCTCCATATTAGGATTGATTAGCTTACTGCATCATATTGCAAGTCTAGAGGAGAAGCATCCATGCTCCTCCAAACCAATTGACCCAACATAGATTTCTAGTTAGATAGTTGTTTAGTACATTTAGGATGTTAGAAGCCCTCTACTTAGATGGGTGTAGTTCTTTTGTTGACAATGTTTTCAGCTCTGTAGTTGAACCTCCCATTCTCTTCCTTTCCCGCGACATCCTTGCCATTTCATTAGGTATATGTCCCATCTCTTGGAACTCCACATGATAGTCATAGGATAGGGTTTTGTTTCTTTGACTTAGAGCTATTGAGATCCTCCTGGATGACACAATTCATGGATTGCTGATCAAGGATCTCTAGACGTGTTGGGTCAACTACCTTCAAAACTAGATAGACTTAAGATACTAGTGGCTTGGGATGACGGGTTTGTAGTACTTCTACCCAACTAATTCTATCTTTTAGGATCACTCTACCCTTCCAATTGTCAAGCCTCTTTGAGCCATGTCGATCCTTTAACTTTGTTGATATAATCTTGACAACCCAATTATTAATGAGTCGTCGCCTGTTTAGGATACAGTGATTCACCCTCTACCCTTATGTCCCGACGAGCTCTGACGTATAGGGATATCCCCATTGAGGTTATTTTGGTTATTTCGTATGCTTTGCATGCCGATGTGCCTCTGCCCATTTGGAATGTGAGATACTCACTCTCTGTCCCGTGGCTTATCGAGAGCTTTCAAAGCATTGAAGCGTTCCCATACAAAATAACCATCATTTGATGGCCTATCCTCCATGATCATGATAATATACGTGAAACTCATTTTATCGAGAGTATTTTTGAGTTTCCCCACGATGTAATTAACCAGAGGGATACGTTTCTCTGTGAGACTATTGACCCACAAAAATGTTCTTTTTAGTTCTCTCATTACGAGTAACTTATGCGGGTATTCTCTTCGTGGATATTGTGTTTCGAGGTACATCGATCCAATTATGTTCGAACGTATACTCTTAAGCATCACACAAGAATTATCTATATATAAGCTTTCCGCTTGTTTCTTTTTATTTTTTGTCTATTTATTGTCGTATATCCTTTTTTTTATTCATCTCATCTTCGAATCATTTGTATGATTTAGAAGAGAGATTTATTTGAATAATAAAATTATATGACGAGATATAAATAAACAAGTTGACAATTCCAAATCTTTAAAAAGAATCGAGAAATCGCCTGCACAAATTCCTCAACACCAGCCAAAAACTCCTCAGTAAGTCCTTTTCTTCCTGGATATAATCTGTTATACATCCACGATCTCATGTTTCAGATATTCATCTGCATCATAAATGTAGCTCTATAAATTAGTAAAACATCATTGCGTCCTACTGAGTGTCATATTTTTCATTTAAATCTAATAGATTGAGATTTTTTTTTATATAACATGATTTGGTCTTTTTAGGTGTACATCTACCATTCTTAACTCATTTACATAAATAACACAAAATTCTTTGAATATTAAACCAGTAAAAAATGGACCAAAATCCTTATGTATTTTGTGGACCAAAATCCTTATGTCTTTTGTGGACTAAACTAAAATATATATAACACCGATTTTGTATATAACCTTCACATTGGGGATGGCAGCACAACACCAAATTAATAGCATAATGATACTATACTACAAAACTATACGAAGTGAATACGCAAAATCCTAAGTCTTAAACCCTAAAACATTAAATCATTATTACTTAAACTTAAATAAAAAATCCTTAAATCTTAAAAATTAAACACTAAACTTGAGCCCCATCTTTAAATCCCTAAATCCTAAACATAAAAAAAAATTCCTACACCCCTAAACTTAAAACCATAAACCATAAATCCTTAACACAAGTATTAAACCCATAACCATAAATCATGAAACTAAATCCTAAACCTTAAACCATCAAACCAAACCAAATTTTTGGTGTATTTACATACATAGCACAAAATCCTTATGTATTTAGGCACATAGCACATATCACAAAATTCTAATGTAATTAAGCACAAAATTTTTATGTATTTATATTCTCACAATTAAACATCTATATTTAGGCACATAATACTCAAATCTTCAAGTTTTTTGGGGGCATATACATACATAGCGCAAGCTTCTTATGTATTTACATATCTCACATCTAAACTTTTATATTTAAGCACATAACACTCATATCTTATGTAAAACATTCTAATCCCAATGCATTGCATATCTAGCAAAGAAATACGAAAAAAAAATTGAGCAGTGCCTTTGTATTTTTGGATCTAACACTTATACATTGCTAATCTAACAAAGAAAAAAAATGAAATCTAATGTAAAACCATCTAAACTATATTCATTTCTAACAAAAAATATGAATGAAATTTGAGCGGAGTCTATGTATTTTCGGATCTAACACCCATGCGTTGCAAATCTAACAAAAAAACATGAAAACTTATATAAAACCAAAGCTTACAGGTGTGGATGTTGGTTTCTCACCTTGGACGAAGTTTGAGTGGTGAAAACGAGCTGGAAATGCTGGAAACCAAGGTGGGAGATGAAAGAGCACTGGAGGAGACAAATCTACGATGGGGAAGAAGATAGAATGGAGTGTCGGCTGTGGGTTGAGTATAAGGATTTTTAGGTTGTTAGTGTCTGCTAATTCCAAAGCTAACAAGTATGATTAGCATCGCCCTATGTCGGTGCTAATTCCACGCTGCTGCGTCGAATTTACGTCGGCAGCTCGATGCTACTTTTCTATGTTGATTCTTTTACTCTTAAAATTGTGCGTGCGAGATACCACATTGATACTAATTTTATATCGAAGTTGTGTTTGACACTAATCCTGAAACTAATACACAATTTTTCTATAGTGAATCTCATAGATGCCCCAGAGGCTCATCACCAGAGATCTAGGATCGCCAACCATGCTAGATCAGTCAATCGGGAACCGTATCGACCAAGCTTTAAAGGTCAAATATGTAAATACATATGAGTTGTGTGTGGTATGTATGTTTAAGTTTTCCAAATAAAATAAGAAAGAGCATATGCCTCTAAAGGTCTTTGTTATTAAAATACATTATATTATACATACATACATAAATAGAACTGGGCAAATACAATGAACTTGGCACATACAATGAACTTGGCCATTTTCCTGTTGGTTGTTGTTGTTTGAAGAGCAAGGAATAAAGCCCTAAAGTGGTCACGAAAGCCATCTGCTTTCATGGTCACATAAGGAGTAGAGAGAATCCTTTTATACAGCCCATCAAAGCTTAAGGCCGGAGCTAATTAAAGACTAACATCAAGATGAATAAGTTTTTATAAGTGTTGATTAACAAAATAGAGGTATTAATTACCCCTTTCTTCACCTGACCCTGAAACATGGGCAAGTTCATTGAATGAAATCAAACTATAAATAGGAGGAATGAGGGGTGGAGTTGCTCAAAATAATAAAAAAAAATGCAGAAATAGGAAATAAGGAAATAGTAGTCTCTGAGGTGATGATGGTTGAGTGGTCTCTTGAGTTCCCTTAAACACTTCACTGGAGTTCATTTGGCTAAAATATGAAACACAACAGCCAATGAAGTGTTTGGGGGAACTCTAGCTGCCACCCAACATTTATAATATATGTGCATGCATTTATTTGTCTTTTCACTATTTATTACTATATACTAACTTCTATATTGGGTCTACTTTTATAGGGCCTTATTTCACATATAAATTCCATAGCTCATATGTAGATCTTCTTTTTTCTATAAACTATAACTACAAGCTGTATGCACTTTTGTAATTTGCAATAAAAGCATGCAAATAATCAATTAAATATTAAATAATGAATTGTATGATTGAATATATGTTTCTATCTAATGAAACATGAATCTTTTTATACTATTAAAAGTAGTTTTTTTTTTTTCGTAAACAAAACTGTAATATTGCATGATGGCCCAAGCTTAATGAAATATGAATGGAAAAGGTGGCGGTGTGGAATCAAATTAAGAATGTCAAATAATTTTTTTTTATTGCTAATATGCCCTTGCTTTGTTTTCTTTTTATTTTTTCATGTGATTGGTATAAAATCTCACTTCTATAAAAAAAAAAGGGGGAGAAACCATTGTTTTATATGAGCTTTTCTTTTTGATAAAATCAATCAATATCATATTTGAAATATATATGAGAGGGACAAATTCTCAAAAAGTTATGAATGATAAAAAAAGTTTTTGCAAATATTAGACTTTAAACTCCATCTCTATTTCATGGATTTATTTATTTGTAATTAATTTTAAAGTCCTATAAAAAAATAAATGATATAATATTTCTTAAAATGTTTTTTTTTTTGACTCATTGTGTCTATCATATTTAAAATGAGATTTATACGGGATTTAAGCGGAATTTTAGCAAACGGTCGTTTCTGCAATGCCATAAATCAGATTTCACGGATTTTGACTGTAAATCCTACTAAATAGACGGATTTAATTTCACACGCTTCAGATTTAAAGCAGAGTTTGATAACTGTTGTGATGCGGCTCGGTAATTGTCAAACAATCACACAAGATTTATTAAATTAAATCCATTGTCCTATTTTTCCTGATTTAATCCCTAATAATTTTTAAAAGTCTCATATGCGAGAAAAATGATTATATATTTGTATGTCCGGGCCAACCGTCGGCTATGTATAAGGGCTCAGCTCCTCCAAAGAAATCCAATTAGCCCAGATCCGTTTTACTTATTTCTTGTGAGCCTCTCGGCCTTCTTCCCCGATCGTTTACTCTCGCCGTCCAAACTGGGTGTTCCGTCGCTCTACAAACCCATAAGCGTCGAGGGTCGCCGGCAACGACTGTGGCGATATAACTGTACGACATTGATTCTAAATCTAATTTCTCGAAAGCGGATTTGTCGCCTTTCTTTTGTCCCGGATACACTTCTGTGGTTATGTTTCGACTTGCCACCGCCCACCGTCAAGTGGCTGCGGTTCTCCAGTAGAGCTCGCCTATTGATTATTTTCTTTCGTCCATTCAGGTTCTTCTCAGCAATTGGTAAATTCATTCTTCTGTCTCCTCCTGTTGCTCCTGCCTGTACCTAAAAAATGCACGCATGGTGTATGACGAATTGCTTCCCCGAGCTCAACTTACAATTTATTGGAGATGTTCACCTAACCATGCCATTTGAAGTATTTTTTATTTTTGTATCATTATTTGCAATGTGTGCAAACAATCATCACTGTTTTGAATTTCGGCTGGTTTCTAATCTTCCACAGTCCTAAGTATTCTACACTGTTTAAAGTATTCGAGAAATGCATTGGGTTTAAGGGCGGTTTCTTTGGTGTCTGTTTCTCTGCTCTTCCTTGGTGTCTCAGTCAGGTGGCGTCTTTACGAGAACCTAATTCCTATGCTTTGTAGGTAGCACACCAGCTTCAGTTTGCAAACTAAGCTCCAAGTTACAGGAAGTAGGATTTGAAATTTATGCTTTATGATCTGCCAAAGGAAGTTTGCATCACTTAAAGCTTACAGGAACCCTGCTCACACTAATTAGCTGCCTCTACTTTAGACTTTATTCTTTCTTATTAAAAATTTTATCTTTTCCTTTTTATCTTCTTTAGCAAGATTTTCCCTGTTTTAGAGTTTGCAATGATAACTTTCTTCATTTTATTTTTAATATTATAATTACACTTGTATTTGATCAACCGTAGCTACTTGAATTTGGGGCACGTTCACATGAGTAGAAGGCTAAAATGCTAGTATTTTTATCTATTGTTTTTACTTTTCATCAGTCTTTTTTTATGTGTTAACTATAATTTTATTCTTTAATCGGCAAATTTATTTTTTTAATATTAGCGTGTACATCACCGGTTGATGTCCTCTGTTGTCTTTAGAGTTCAAATGTAATCAAAATATGCATGTATTACTGTACATATTTGTACTGCTAGTTTGATTTACTTTTCCAAAAATTGCAATTTCATCAGCATACCATTAAGTTTTGGAGAAAAGATGAATTAAATTTCATTGTTTTGCTGATTTTTTAGTCTCCCAGAGAAACGTTTTAAAATTATGATGTGACGCGGATTTTATTTTAAATAAGGTATGCTTTTGGGAAGAACAACACAGCGATTGCAATTATCTCACATTATGATGAAGATTTTGCAATTTCAAATCAATTCATCAGCTCCATCCAACTCCCAAAAGAGAATGCTCCTCAGTAAAGTTATAAGGGAGTATATGGATAAGGAGGAAGAGGAGGAAGAGGGGGGAGAAGGACTTTACAATGATGTTCCAAGGCCCCAGAAAAAATGGGAGAGGAAGCCATATGCAACCCCCATGAAAGTGCTTATCCATAGGGCAAAGGAAGAGAAGAAAGCCAGACAAGAAAAGCCTTGTCAGCTCATTGAACATGCTCCAGAGAATGGTCTCCTTGTTCCCGAACTTATTGAAGTGGCCCATCAAGTCCACCGTGACAGGATTTCCCTGCTACATGGTCTCTCCAAGCTCATTGAAGGTTATCCAGCTATCC
Organism: Phalaenopsis hybrid cultivar; assembly: GCA_002079205.1. Lineage (NCBI taxonomy): Eukaryota > Viridiplantae > Streptophyta > Magnoliopsida > Asparagales > Orchidaceae > Phalaenopsis > Phalaenopsis hybrid cultivar. The sequence goes on along the minus strand of JXCR01137528.1, from coordinate 90,047 downwards.
CAGTTCATAGATGCAGGTGATTTAATTTTCTTAAACCCATTATGCAACTTCAACGCTTTAATGGTCATGTTAGTTACTTGAGTTTGCCAGGTTTTGTTCCGAACTGCATGTTGGCTGGCATGGTCATGAAATAAGGACCTGTGAAGGCCCTGGCAGTGGTTCTAGGAACTCTTACCATGTCTGGAGAAAAGGAGGGGTTAAAGATATTCTTGGATTTGCGTATTGTTACCACCTTTTTGATAGGGTGGGAAAGCCGCGAGTAGGACACAAGGAGAGGCTCAACGTTTCAAGGCTTCCAGCCATAATGGAACTGTGCGTCCAAGCTGGTCTTAACCTTGATGATTACCCAACCAAACGAAGAACTGTACCAGTGTACTCAATTGAAGGAAGGATTGTTGACTTCGAGACACACAAAGAATGCGGTACCAATGTAGATCATCTACCTGTTCCAGTAAGCTTTTNTGATCGGGAATCCCTCGGAGGAGGTAACCTACGGTTGCTAACGAGGCTTCCCACGGTTTGAATGAAATTATGAATCTCATTAAGTTGGGTTTGATAAGTTCATTCAGACTAAGTGAATCCAATAGAAAATAGTGNTAAGTTCATTTGGACTAAGTGAATCCAATAGAAAATAGTGATGCCGGAACGAGGGAACCGTAGGATCCTAACCGGTGTCACTCTAATCAACTTTAATATGCCCTCTATAAAATTTAAAGAACTTCAACCATAAGGCCACCTGATTTGATATTATAACTTGACACGCTAGATAACTCAAACTCGTTGCGGCAGGAGCTTGGATTAGCTTGGTGGGCAGCACGACCATCTTCAACAGCAAAACCTATCTTCACCAGCTAAACCAATTATGGTGGGCAGCACGACCATCTTCAACAGCAAAACCTATCTTCCCCAGCTAAACCAATCTTCTTTATTTAGACCTAAACCACAAAGCCATAGGACTTTGAGGTTGCTTGCTTATGCAACGTAAATCCTCACCTTATCTTTAGGCCTTTGCATAGCTCTGCTATACAATATAAGCCCTAATTCATCTTAGGATTCTGAGATTGTCGTGTGTCACGACCTAAATCCTCACATCTTCCAAGCTATTTGTGTGATCATTTCACACAAATATAAGCCCTAAATAAGAAAATTGGCAGGATGAAACATTTAAATATTTCTCCTTAAAATTGAAGCCAAACATTAGAATAGCTTGGGAAGTCACTGAGGTTCTCCTATGGATCCATGATAACCCCTAGTTCTTCTTCCTTTGGATTCTACAATAAAATGTTCTAAATTTGAACCAATCCCCTTTCACACCTCTATGTCCAATTTCGTTGAAGAGTCCAACCCTTTGAAATTCCTTGAAGATAATATTTCCTGATTTTTATCATGATTTCGTTGAAGAGTCCTACTCTTTGAAATTACTTGAAGATAATATTTCCTGATTTTTATCATTGAAAAGTCCTACCCTTTGAAACTCCTTGAAGATAATATTTCCTGATTTTTATCGAGAGCTAGAGTCCTACCCTTTGAAATTCCTTGAAGATAATATTTCCTGATTTTTATCGAGAGTCTTCTAAAGTGACTTTGGTCATTTAGGATGTAATTAACTATAGGGGCTTGCCCTTATAGGAAGCATGTTCAAACCCAGCTTAATATAAACCCTATTTAATACTTTGTATTAAATAGGGGAACTTGTCGGC
>JXCR01137528.1:70627-88229 GCA_002079205.1 Phalaenopsis hybrid cultivar | reverse complement strand
GGATAGATACAGGATTTGAGGTACAGTGCTCTTTCATTTTAAACTATGAAAACTATGAGGTCAGTTTGATTTTATACTTCAACGTCCTTTCGAAGCGGGCAACAGGATTTCGATTCCAATGACCGACAAGCTTCTTACGGGCAACCCCACAAACCATCCCCAAAATAACGCCGACAGGTATCCAACAAGTTAGGAGGAGGAAGCAGGTCCATGCCTCCCTCTCACCAACAGGTGATAATCCTCGAGTCCATTTAAACTTATTATGTTGCTTAATGTTTCATCCTGTGAATACTTCTGATGCTCAGTGAACATTGATGTCTTAAATATCCCTAAGAAAGGGGTAATTATCATTTATCATTTAATTTGAAAATTATGTGAGTGAATTTAATTAAAGGGCAAGTTGGTGTGACCTAAACACTTAGCCAATTTTTTTAATTAGGCTTATTGGTGGTTTNTCATCCTCAAGTCTTGTGTTTATCCTTCGGGATAGATACATGATTTGAGGTACAGTGCTCTTTCATTTTGAACTATGAAAAATATGGGGTCAGTTTGAATTCTTTGAGAGATTGTAAGAGTGGAAGGAAAGTGAGAGATTTCTTCCTCCTTACCACTTTGAAGGAGAACACTTAGGCGCCAGAGATGGTTTTCAACGTATCTTCTAGAATATATGTCAGATTTGGACGATTTTTGAAGAGGTTCTTACTGCATCTCTTGGGTAATTCATTGGAAATAAGAAAAGGGACTTTCTAGAAGAATTTTGGGTGGTTATATGCAATTTTTAAGAACCACTTAAGGAACCGTTTTGAAGATTCATTGAATCTGAACAGTTTTGAAGAGACAATTAAGAATGCCTTGAGAAATTATAATTAAGGCTTGGAAATATTTTTAAAATGGCTCCTGAACTCTTAAATCAATAGTAAGAGGAGAAGAAGGCTTTGAGAAAAGGAAGAAAGTTTTGGCGCGAGCCCCAAGTGGGGCGACAAGGTGAGAGAGAAAGAGAGAGAGTGAGAGATTTCCTCTTTTCTTTTCATTTTGGTCTTAAAGAGGACTGTAAGGAGATTGTATTTGCTATACAAGAAGATTTTGATTTCCATCAAAGATAAGTATTTTTATTGTATTTTGTTTTGAATTTAGTACTTTGTTTGAATATTTCCAAAGTCTTTGTTCAATGAAAAGTTCTTGTTGTTTCTCCATGTGTAGTGAGTAGTTTTCTTTACTCTTCCTTCTTGTAATGAATTAGTATGCATGTGTAGGATATAGAATTGATGTAGAGTGAGAATATATTGTGATTATTTTACTTTATTCTTCATTTACATGTAAACTTGATCAACTTGCATGTCAAAATCTGTTGTGAGAACATGTCAGATACAGGATGGTGTTGTCTCAATCAACTGGGGTAGAATCATACGAGAATGTATGGATGAGAATGTAGTCCATATGGTTGAGTGCAAATCAATAGGAAAATTATCTTTAATGGGTGTAGACTTAGAGGACTTTAGATTGATTGGCTAAGGCCCCTTAATTTGGTCAATTTTTTTATGTTTTGATCCGGGATGTTAGCCTCCAAGTTGGGGGGATAAGAGGGAACTCTAGAGTGAGAGCAAGTATCTTCCTTGCTGATCTGACTTTTTTATTGCGATGAATTGTGTAAAATTTAATTAAATATAATTAATTAATATTCATATTCTACGCAAGTATACGTATCGTTATCAAGTAATATTGAAATTTCTATTTAAGCCTCAAATATCGATCCTACAAAGAAGGTTTAAATTGGAAATGACAAATTTGCTAGAAAATTCACAGAAAGTCAATTGAAATCACTGTCATTAATTTCAATTGTTGGTATGTAATCAAAATTAAATTTCTAAACTATTATCAAAACAAAAATGCACAATTTAAAACAGTAAATACTAATCTATTAACTATGTTTATGTAACGGAAATTCTTATGTGAAAAAACAAACTTTCCACTACAATGATGTTATGGTAAAATGAGATGAGATAAATGTTCATAATATTTATTGTGTCAAATAGTAGCAATTTTAATTCTATACGCTGATACAATGTATAAAAAATCATTGGCTAATCTCAATGTTTAGTCCTTAAATCTGTGGCTAGGCTAGTAGGATACCGACTCCCACTTCCCTTTACTTGAAGACTAGCTCTCACTTCAGTTTTTAATCATTAAGACTGAATTGAAGATTTTAGTCTTCATCATAAAGGTTCTCCAATTTTACACCCAACAAAGAATATTTCCCTATTTATTTGCACTTAATTCCATAAACGATGTTCTCCTTCATGGAATAAAATGTGATCCTTACTCTATCGTAAAACGCATACTCCATTTCCTGGATCATATATTTCACAACACATTTTAACACTTCAATTGGCCAAATCAAAAAGTAAATTAAGTTTGGAGTTAAAAATCTTCACAATTTATTTTATAATTTATATTGGCACATTCATATTATCTCTACATTTCACCATATCTCAGAGTAAGAAGAAAGATAGAGGTAACTACTCATTGAAACTAACAACAGAACTAAACTAAATTTTAAAAATGAAAATAGTTTTCCACATTATGTTTCACATAACATAACAAGAAAGTCTAAACAACATCAAAGCACAAATAATATAATCACACAGTACAAACACAAACAAACAAACAAAATAGATCACCAGTCATCATCTTCCTCATCATCGACATCTAACTTTTACTGTTGATATGGAGTATAAGAAGGGTGAGTAGGGAACTGAACTGTATGGTCACCCCTCAGGTATCTCACTACAGCATCAACATAAGTAGCATCATACTCAAACTTCTGGAGAATCAAATCATCAGTGTGTGCATTTCTGGCTTCTATGTTTTGTATCCTATGATCCATCCTCAAAATATCTCCACGTTGTATCATCATATGATCCAAAAACTCCTTGTTGTTGGGGTCAATTGAAGTAAGCTCACTTGGGGTTCTAGAAGTAGAAGGAATATCCTTGGCCTGTCTTCTAGATATCCAATCAACATGGGACTCATAAGTCTTGATGTTGGCAGGCCCTATGGGTCTCTGAGACTCAATCCTCTCCTCATTAGGTCTAAAATCAACTCCTACTTGCTCATAAAGTGTGTAAAGAACAGCAGAGTGTCCCAATTCATCAGTGGTCTCTCCCAGAGCAATAGATCAAATGTTCATCTAAAGGAAAGAGTCTACATTCATATCCATCACTTGCTGAATACAGTAGTTCAGGATGGCTCTATCCTTGGTCACTTCACTATGATGATTCATTGGAATCATCCTCCCAGAAATAAAATAATGTCAGACATTAGATACTACATTTAAACTAGTACGGGGAATGTTAAATTTAACTCCATTTTTTATTTTCCAAGCCCCTTTCTCACTAGTCAGAAAAGAAATAACTTCATATAAATCCTGATCTGTAACAGAAAAAGAATGATACTGGCATCTATATACATCTTCTAGAGAATAAAACTCATTTATTTTATTTGGAGTAAATTTTACCTTTTTTCCACGAAAAAATACAAAATCATCAGAAGCTTCAGGAAGGTTAGCATAAAATTTTATTACAATCCCAGCTATCGCATCGGTAGTAAAATAACAAAAATTTTCCCACTGTCGAACAATAATCAAACGTTCAACTTCTCCTCCTGGATTTATAAAACCTTGGTCCTGAATTTCTTTCTTATTTTCACAAATGCTATGAAATCGAGCACTGGCTTTAAAGCTAACAAATCTCTACTCGTCATATTCTACTTTCCTTTTTCTCGATCTAGGTGCCATAAGAAATCTATAAAATTTTGAAAAATCCGAGTAAATTCTATAATTTTAAAAATCAAAATATGAAACATTTTAAACTTCAAATCACTAAATAAAAGTTCATCACCAAAAGATTTTCTCAAAAATTTCTAAAAAAATTTCCATATTTTCGGATCCATGCAATTTGAGATAAATCCTTAGTGAAAATAAAAAAAATTTGATTTAAAGTGTAGCTCTTAGCTAGAGAAGATGAAATCCGAAGTCTTTTAGCCTCTAAATCGCTTCAAATCCAACGAAAATCAAGCCCTAGCCTCCCAAATCGAAGGTTGAAGATGACTTAAGCGTAAAAAAGGTGGTCACAGTAAAAATTGCAAATTTTTAGGGATTAAAATCTGCATTAGGGTCGAGGGCGCCGTCAACGCCAATTCAAGCACCGTTGGTGCTGAAGGCCTGAAAATTTCATATTTTGAATTTTTTTATTTTAATTTCATTGACTTACTCCGAAATTTTTAGTATTTTAAACACAAATTTTTATCTAATAATAATTCACAAAACAAAACATTTCACCAACACGAACTTTTACAAACAACAACAAACTAACTTTTTTATATGAAAGTAAACTTTTTACAAACACAATATTTTAATTACACAATCACACATATTAAACAAACTAATTATAAATCAGCATCAAAATCAAGCCACAACACTAAACGATGTCACAAAACTATACACAATCAAAGTTCAGAATTCTAAAGCAAAGAGCAAATCAAACCAAATTAAATCCACACAATTAAACTAAATATGTATAATTTTCTAAAATAGATAGAGAACTTAAAGTCTTCAATTATTACACCTCTTCTTCAGTGCTTTATCCTCCTCTAATATCTCCCATATATTGGTAATGAGCATATACATTGTAGAAGGATTGGTGCGGGAATTCACCTGTCAAATTTTTTTCAATCCACCCTTTTTCTTTAAACATCCGAACTAATCCTGCTTCAAAAGTTCTAGTGTGATCAAAATTTTCTTTCATTTTCCAATTTAGGTGATCAAAAAAGTATTTAAGATCTCCTACTGCATTCATAATACTCTGAAGTTCCCTTTCAATTTTCATTAATTTCTTTTATAAAGTAAGCGAACTTCCAACTGTTGGTGGTATTAATCAATTTGAAGCATGTGAAAAGTGATCTATGATGGCTTCTAATACTTCATTTCCATTTCCACAATAATTCTCATCTATGGGATTCATGGGCTCTCAAGGTAATAAAGTCTTTTCCTAACTTTCATTTGGAACTTGGGCTTGAATGCAAATCAGAAAAATGGTAGATGGATGCTCAAGTCCATAAATTGGTCCATTAGTAAGGATACACATAATAAATTTAAATATAATAGACCCTATATCAATGAGTTTTTACATTTAAATGCAGCAATTTCAAATAGCACATTCTCTGGTAACTCTACTAAATTTCATAGTAGGGAGTAATTTTGCAGCAATAAAGAAATGTCATTGCTTCAAAATTAGATTAAGTAATGAAGTGGAGAAACTATCATATCCTTCATCTCGTATCTCCCACATATCACTTTCATCTGTAAGAAGACTATACACATCTTGCATTGAATCTCGTGTAGGAATGAAATTTGTATATTGACAGATTGGAATATTGTATATCATATACAATTCATTAATCCTTGCAGGAGTAAATGGTACATCCTTACCTTGTACGAAGACAACACCTTGAGTAATTCCATGTAAGTTTGCATAAAACTCTTTCACCACAGGTACGACAACTGCAGACTTAGTGTAACACAGAACTTCCCAATGCCTTTGTAGAATGATTTTATCAATCGGACAAGTAAGATTGATCATTCCATGATTAATAAATCCTCTTTCCTTGATCAATCTCCTCTTCTTAATAACTTTATCGTATAATCGTTGCACGTCGAAACTAATAAACTTTCTTTTCTTGAAAACTCCATACCTCAAAGTATTTCTAAAATTGGAAGCCATGGAATCCAAAAATAGGAAGTTACTAGGCGTCCATGGATGTTTCTAGGCCTTTTTAAACTCATCCAAGCAGTTATTTTGAAGTGAAATCGAACAAAAATCGACCAAAAGTCTGTCTAAAACCGTCCAACCACTATAAAAAATTATTTCATTGGATTCTACTCTTTAAAATGATTATTATATATATATATATATAACTAGATACTAATTTTTAATTATTATAAATGAAGTGCTAGCGCTGATGTTTGTTATCTAGGGCGCCGTCAGCGCCCATTCTGGTGTCGTCGGCGTGAGTGGCCAAAATTGTGATTTTCATTTTTTTATTCAATTCGATTCCAAATTTTCTTTTAATACCAATATTAGAATTAATTTATAATAAATGAAATTGTGTAGAATTATTATCTACTATTATATAAGACACTTAACAAACTAAATAGCCCAAAATGCTTTATGTTCTAATTATACTGGTAAATGACATGCTTTTCCAAAAATTAATCTATATGGGGACATTCCTATAAGAGTTTTATAAGTAGTTCTGTATGCCCATAATGCAGTATCTAGTCTACCAGAACAATCCAATTTATAAGGATTTCTAGCTTTTTCTAAAATGATATTAATTTCACGATTCAATATTTCTTCTAGACCACTAGTCTGAGGATGCTACGTAGTAGAGAATATATGCATTATATCATATTTCTTGATTAATTTTTTGATTCTCTTATTCCTGAAATGAGATCCTACATCGGTCATGAGTACTCTCGGCATTCCATATCTTGTAAAAATAGTTTTAATTAAAAATTTAGAAACACTCTGAGCGTCACATCTAGGCACATCAATAACTTCAATCCACATAGACATATAATCAACAACAAGTAATATTTATAAATTTCCAAATGAAGGCATAAATGGTCTCATAAAGTCTAATCCCCACACATCAAGGATTTTAACTTCTAATGTGTAATTTAAAAGCATTTTGTCTCCTCTGAAATATTTCCTACTCATTGACATCTATCGCATGTTTTAATATATTCATTAACATCTCTAAAAATAGTAGACCAATAAAATCCAGCATGCAAAATTTTATATGGAGGTTTATTTATTCCAAAATGTCCTCCAAATTCAAAATCATGGCATCTTTCAATTATCTATTGAGTTTCTTCATAAGGCACGCATCTTCTAATAATTAAGTCTTTACATTGTTTACATAAATTTTGGTCATCCCAAAAGTCATCTTTTGAATCATAGATAAATTTCTTTAATTGTAGATTCTTGATATCAGGTGGTAGAATGTCACTTAAAATATAGTTTACTGTATCAGCATACCACGGTACATCCATTTCATCAATACTATATAAATGTTCATCAGGGAAATTTTTAAAAATTTCATTTACAAAATTAACTAATATTTCTATTTCTATTCTAGATAAATGATCAACTATTTGATTATCATTTCCCTTTCTGTCTACCACAGTAAAATCAAACTCTTTCAATAGAAGTATCCATCTAATTAATCTTGGTTTAGCATTCTTCTTCGCATCAAGTATTTAATAATAGAATGATCTGTATGTACTATACATTTAGTTCCAATTAAATAAGATCAAAATTTATCAAAGGCAAAAACAATAGCTGATAACTCTCTTTTAGTAGTAGTATAATTAATTTGAGCATTATTTAGAGTTTTACTAGCATAATATATAATCTTAAAAAAAATTTCATGCATTTGTCCTAATACAACCCCAATAACCTAATCACTAGCATCACAAATTATTTCAAATGGTTTCTCCCAGTAAGGTGGTACTATTATAGGTACAGTGATTAATTTTTTCTTTAATAATTCAAACGATGTTATGCATTCCTCATTAAAATAAAATTTTGTTTCTTTTTCTAAAAATTGGCATAGGGGTTTAGTTATTTTTGAAAATTTTTTTATGTAGCGCCTATAAAAACCAGCATGTCCTAGAAAACCTCTCACCCCTTTAACATTATTAGGAGGTGGTAGTTTTTCTATAACTTGGATTTTTGCAGGATCTATATTCATGCCTTTTTCAGAAATTTTATGCCCAAGAACAATACCTCCTGCAATCATAAATTAACATTTTTCCCAATATAAGACTAGGTTGATTTTTTCACATATCTCCAGAAATTTTTCTAAATTATTAAGACATAACTCAAACGAAGTCCAAAATACAGAAAAATCATCCATAAATACTTCCATTCCACGCTTTATAAAATTGCTAAAAACTAATATCATGCATCTTTGAAATGTTACAGGTGCATTGCATAGTCCAAAAGGTATTCTACGAAAAGCAAATGTTCCATATGGGCTTATAAACGTTAATTTCTCTTGATCCTCCAGAGCAGTTAGAATTTGGTGATATCCGATATATCCATCTAAAAAGTGATAGTATTTGTTTCTAACCAATCTATCCAACATTTGATCTTGAAAGGGCAAAGGAAAGTGATTTTTTCTGGTGGCCATATTTAGTTTTCTATATTCAATACAAATTCACCAACCAGTTACTTGTTATATGGGTATTAATTTATTTTTCTTATTTTCTTCATCATTCACTCCTTCTTTCTTCAGGACACAGTGAATTGGGCTTACCCAAGCACTACCTGAAATAGGATATATAATGCTAGCATCTAACTACTTTAAAATCTCTTTTTTAACAAATTCTTTCATTATTGGGTTTAATCTTCTCTGAAGATCCCCTTTAGGTTCATAATGTTCATCTAATAAAATTCTATGCATAGAAATTGAAGGACTAATTCATTTAATATCTACTAAAGTCCATCCAAAAGCCTTTTTATACTTTTTCAAATTCTCTATCAACTTTTGTTCTTGAATTTCAGTTAACTCGGAAGATATAATGACATGTAATGTAGAGGACTCTCCTAAAAATTCATATTTTAAATGGGCAGGTAATATCTTCAACTCAAGTTCAGGTGGTTCAATACTTGAGAAATAAGATTTTTACTATCATTTTTCAGTAAGTCTAATGCCTCAAATTTGCCTTGAATATAATCTAAATCTTCTTCTTTTACTTCATTTTCAGTATCAAAAATTTCTAATTGCTTTAATTTATCTTTGAATTCATTCTTAAATTGCTCATTACTTAGATAATCAGCTACTTCCATCCTGAAACATACATTATCTTTTTCTATTGCAGGATATTTCATAGCTTTTAATATATTAACTTTCACTTCTTAATCATTAACTCTCATCATTAATTCTCCTTTTTTGCACATCTATTACAGCTCTCCCTGTTGCAAGAAATGGTCTCCCTAAAATAATGGGAATCCTTTATCTTCCTCCATATCCAATACTATAAAGTCTACAAAATAAATTTATCCACTTTTACTAGCACATCTTCTATAACTCTTTTTGGATAAGTTATTGATCGAATAGCTAATTGAAGAGTTACAGTGGCAGGGGAAATTTCTCTCAAATCTAAACGTTTAAAAATTGATAAAGGTATAAGATGGATACTCGCTCCTAAATCACATAAAGCTTTCCAGGATCTTTTATTTTTTCACGAAGCTTTTTTTGAATAATAGCACTACACTCTTCACTAAGTGCAACGGTCTCATAATCTGTAAACTTCCTTTTCCTGTTTATTACATCCTTCATAAATTTAACATAACTTGGCATTGGTTCTAAAGCTTCAAGAAAGGGAATATTTATCGTTAACTTCTTAAAGATTTTCAGAAATTTTGTAAATTGTTTATGTTTATTTTTCTATTTCAGTCTTTGAGGAGACGGAGGTAATGGTTTTTCTACAGAGCTCTGTGTTTGTTCATTTTCTTGTTGATCATTTTTCATTTCTTCCTTTTCTTCATCCACTTCAGTTTCTCTTTGGATCTTTGTTTCAACTTCTTTTCCACTTCGTAATTGAATAGCTTTAATTTATTCTTTATTTAAACTTTTGGATTAACTTCCACAGTACTTGGAAGAATTCGAAAAGGTCTATTACTAAGTGCAGTAGCAATATGTCCTAATTGATTTTCAATATTTCTAAAAGATGCCACTTGATTTTGTATTTAATTTCCCATATTCAAATTACCTCTTCCATCATCAACTTTTTTTCCATAACTTGTGGGTTAGAGTTGGAGTTAAATCGTGGAGGATAATAAGGTTGAAAATTAGGATTTTCTTGATTGTTTAGATTTCTTGATGGATTCACCAAATAATTACAATTATTCCAAATAAAATTAGGGTGATTTTTTTAACCAAGGTTAAAATAGTTAGAATATGGATTGTTATTTTGATTATTTATAGCGTTTAAAGTTTCGTAAGATGATTGAGTATCAATAATCTATCCTAGTGAATTTTCCTCTAATACTGGGGGTACTTGAGAAAAATTCATTCCCATTTGATCAATCTTTTTAGAAATAGGAGCAATTTGAGAGCCAAAATAGATATTGCATTAGAATCATGAAAACTAGCCACTCTCTTAGGATTTACCCTTTCAGAGGGTCATTGTAAATTATTAGTAGCCATTTCTTCAATTAAAGAATATGCTTCATCAAAAGGTTTTGACATTAATGAACCACCCGCAGTAGTATCTATAATAGATATTAGTGATCCTACTAATCCATTGTAAAATGTTTGAATTATTAACCAATCTGGTAAAGCATGATGCAAAAATTTCCTAAAAAGATCTTTAAATCTTTCCCAGGTTTCATATATCGATTCCCCTTCAAACTAACAAAAATATGTCATATCATTTCTAATCTTAGCAGTTTTTGAGGGTGGAAAATATTTAGCCAAAAATTTTTGTGATTGTTGTCCCCAAGTTCTAAAAGATCCAGGTGGTCATGAATTTCACCAAGCCTTGGCTTTATCCCTTACTGAAAAAGGCTAAGCCTAACAACATCATTAGACACTCCGTCATATTTAAATGTAGCACAAATTTCAAGAAATCTAGCAAGATGTAAGTTAGGATCTTCAGTAGGTGATCCTCCAAACCGATTATTTTGTACCATTTGGATAATATCAGGTTCGAGCTCAAATGAATTAGCAGCAACATCAGTATTTTGAATAGTCAAGTGCAGTTCATCTATTGTCAGATTTGCAAAATCTTTTAAAGGTCTTTGTCGATTTTCATTTATTGAATTATCAAAGTTATTCGCCATTTCTTGTAAAGTTTTAATTTCTCTTTGTTTTTTTAAAATTTTTTTAATAGTAAGTTCTAATTCTGAATCGTAAGGTGATAAACCTTCAAATCTAATATTTCACATAAGCAAATAAAGTAAATAAAGTAAAACACTCTAATAAAAATATTTCTTTTTGGATTTTTGATTTTTAAACTTTTGTTTAATAATAATAATTTTTTATGTTATATATATTATCTCTAATTTTTTTAATCTATCAAAACTATTTAAATCAACCGTTACATTCCCCTTCAACGACGCCAAAAACTTGATCCGACTTTTTTGTTGCGATAGGTTGTGTAAAATTTAATTAAATATAATCAATTAATATTCAGATTCTACACAAGTATACATATCATTATCAAGTAATAATGGACTTTCTATTTAAGCCCTAATTATTGGTTCTACAGGGAAGGTTTAAACTAGAAATGACAAATTTACTAGGAAATTCATAGAAAGTCAATTGAAATCACTGTCAATAATTTCAATTTTTGATATTTCTAAACTATTATCAAATCAAATATGTAAAATTTAAAACAGTAAATACTAATCTATTAAATATGTTTATGTAATGGAGATTCTTATGTGAAAAAGCATCATTGCCACTGCAATGAGGCTATGATAAAATGAGATGAGATAAATGTTCATAATATGTATTGTGCCAAATAGAAGCAATTTTAATTATCTACCCTGATACAGTGCATAGAAAATCATTGGCTAATATCAGTATTTAGTCTCTAAATCTATGGCTATGCTAGGAGGATACCGGCTCCCACTCCATAGCTCCCGCTTCCCTTCACCTGAAGGCTAGCTCTCGTTTTAGTTTTTAATCATTAAGACTAAGTTGAAGAATATAATTTGTCACCCTAATGGTTCTCCACTTCTACACCCAACAAAAAATATTTCTCTATTTGTTTTCACTTTATTCCAGAAATGATGTTCTCCTTCATGGAATTAAATGTGATCCTTACTCTGTTGTAGAACTCATACTCCATTTGTAGGATCATATGTTTCTCAACACAATTTAATAATTCAATTGGTCAGATCAAAAAGTAAATTAAGTTTGGAGTTGACAAATAGTCACAATTTATTTTATAATTTAATATTGGCACATTCAAATTATCTCTTCATTTCACCATATCTCAGAGTAGGGAGAAAGATAGAGGCAACTACTCAGACTTCATGAGAAAGAAATAACAAAACAAAAATTTCATATATAAAAGAAAGATCATACAACACTGATAAACAAACAACACTTATCTAAAAACTCATTCTCAAAGCAAATCTTTTGTAGCCTTTCCTTAGAAATGCAAGAAGAAGATATCTCTCACTTTTCTCCTTCTCCAACACTATTACAGAAAGTTTCACACTCAATCTCACCACAAAAACTCTAAAATATGAAATTAAAATCACTAATTAACTCCAATATAGAAGTGAAATGAAATGATGTGGTGCAAAAAAGGAAAGTAAAGGAGTGAAAAACGTACAGTAGCTCATTTTCTTATGAATTTCGGCTCCAAATAGAGCCCAAGATCGGTTGTCCAAGAGGTGCCTCCAAAAATTCTTCAAAAAATCATCCAAATACATCAAACCTTCTAGAAATAGGGTCTGCACCGCCTTTAGCACCGTCGACACTGGTTTGGCACCGTCGGTGCTGAGTAAAAAACTATCCGAGCTAATTTGTTCTATGCCGTCGGCGTTGCCGGCGCTGAGCATTTCTTCAAAAACGTCATTGTGACTCTAAATTTCATCCTTTTTGTTTTATTTTTGCTTTAAGCCCTAAAAATCAACAACCTGCAAGAAAACATCAAAACACCTTCAATTAAAGTGCAATATCATCAAAAATAAGTATAAAATATGGGTCAAAAAATGCATATATCTTTGCTGTATCACCTGCCTAGCCCATCTTCAAAACTATTCAAAACTTTAGATTAACCAATGTTCTTAATAGCATCTCTAGTATGGGTAAAGAATATAATTTCTCATATTTCTCACAATCTCTTTCACTACTTGTTTTACTTTTACTCATTTCACTAATTTCATTGTACAATGAAGAGTACTTTTAATATATTAAACACCACTTTCTAATTTTCACTAAGTATTTTGGTTTAAAAGTAGAAGTAGTATTGTAGTGATAATTGTAGAATATAATCAAAACCAAAACTCATCGACCTTCTAAGCTAGGGCGTGTTATTCTAGACTAGAACTTCTCTTGAAAGCCATCGTAATAACCTCAATCTTCGTGGGATCGATATTCAGAGCTTAATCAAAAATCATTATAGTACTTGATAACGATACGTATAGTTGCGTAGAATCCATACAAATATAATTGAAATATTAATTTGCTTAAGATTAAGCTTGGGATCAAGTTTTTGGTGCCATTACCAAGGATTAAAATCTTCTAGTGGTGTCAACTTCATAAATTCTTACATATACGAAATATCAGGATCAAGTTTTTGGCATCGTTGCCGGGGATCGCAACGGCTGTCCTTGACTTTTAGGAGACTTTTAGTCTAAGTAATTAGACTTAGACTTAGAAAACTATAATGTCGTAAAAATTGTTTTTGTGTGAAAAGAGTTTTTTGTATGAAAAAGTGTTGTGAAAAAACTAATTGTGTGAAAAACAAGGTGATTGTAAAAATGTTTTGTTGTGTTGAATATGTTTTTTGTTTTTTTTTATTAATTTTTAATGTGTTGTTTATTTTGTTGCGTATGTGAAGTAAAGGATCTGTAAGACTTCTGCTTTATGATCCCGAGTTAGAAAAAAGAAAAAAAATGAAAAAACAGAAAGGACTTGAAAAACTAGAAATGAAAATGGAAAACTTTCAAAATAAAAACTTGAAAAATCATTATAAATCATTAAGGGAGTATGTAAATCCTACGATAGATGAAATTCACTCAAGTATGTCATTTGGAATTAATCTAATGATTATCCAACTAGTGCAGAACAACCAGTTTGGGGGAAATCTTTTGGATGATCCCCATTTACACTTATCAAGTCTTCTAGAACTTTGTGCTACATTTCATTATAATGGCATGTTATAAGATGTTGTTAGACGAAGATGTTTTCCTTTCTAACTAGGGATAAGGCTAAATTATGGTTATACTCATTAACACCTAGCTCTATTAAAAATTAGCAAGAGTTAACTCACAAATTCTTAGCTAAGTATTTTCTACCTTCAAGGACTATTAAACTTAGAAACCATGTTATCTCATTTTGTCAGTATGAAAGGGAATCAATATACGAAGCTTGAGAAAGAATTAAGGAACTCTTAATAAAGTAGCCACACCATGCTTTGCCAGATTAGTTAATCATTAAAACTTTTTACAATGAGTTTGTAGGATTCCTTAGGTCTATAATTGACGCTACAGCTGGTGGAACATTAATGTCAAAACCATTTAATGAAGCATATCTGTTAATTAAAGAAATGACTACAAATGAATTTCAATGGCTCTCCACAAGGGTAAATCCTAAAAATATAGCCAGTGTTTATGATACAAATGCGATTGCAAATCTAGCATGTTAGATTGCTACAATACAAATGTGAATGCGACTAATTTGGAATGAACCATCCTCATATTACTTCACTAAGTAAGGAAAGTTCAATATGGCATATGATTGATTCTAACTTATCATATGAGACTTTAAATACCATAAAAAACCTGTATTCTAACTTTTACGACCCTGGTTGGAAGAACCGTCCTCATTTTAATTGTTATCATACTACTGGGAGTGGAAACCAACAATGGAAAATAATCATGCCAATCTTAATGGAAGTTGGAATAATCAAAGGAACACAAACTGTAGACCTTCATATCCACTGGATTCTAAGAATGATCAACAATTTGAGAATAATAAGATGCTTATAGAAGAGGTGATATTATAAATAGGAAATCAACTCCAAAGTCAAAATGCTACGATTAGAAATATAGAGAATCAACTTGAACAAATTGTTAATTCACTTCGCAATAGACCCCAAAGAACAGTTCTTAGCAACACTAAGATCAACAAAGAGAAAAATGCTGAACAAATAGATGTTGTCCAATTAAGAAGTGGAAGAGAGATAGAGGGTGTGGTACGAAAAGAGAAAGAAGTTGTGACAGAAACAAAGAAAACTAAAAGACATAAATAACATGTTTCTAAAGATATAGAAAATTTAATATCTCTAACTAAAATCAATTTAAAAAGGTCATCTCCTCCATTTCCTCAAATCCTTAGACAATATGAGTTAGAGAAACAATTTTCAAAGTTCATGGTACTTAAGAAGTTAACGATAAATATTCCTTTCGCTGAAGCTTTGGAACAGCTGCCAAGTTATGCAAAACTTATGAAGGAGATATTAAACAAGAAAAAGGAATTATGGGGATTACGAGACAGCTGCACTAAGTGAGAAGTACAGTGGTATATTTCATAAAAAGCTTCCTGAGAAACTTAAAGATCCTTCTAGCTTAACAATTCCTTGTGTAATTGGAGAAAGACTATGTGGAAAAGCTTTATGCAATTTAGGATCGAGCATTAATGTGATGTCTCTATCTATATTTAGAAGGTCAGATTTAGCCGATATTTCTCCCATTACTGTAACCCTTCAGTTAACTAATCGATCTATCATTTATCCAAAAGATGTTATAGAAGATGTGCCTGTTAAAGTGGATAAATTTATCTTTCCACTGGACTTTACTGTATTAGATATGGAGGAAGATAAAGAAAATATAATTATTTTGGGGAGACCTTTTCATATTACTAGACAAGCTATGATAGATGCACAAAAAGGAGTGTTGACTATGAATATTAATGACCATGAAGCCACTTTTGATGTTATAAGGGCTATGAATTATCCAGCTGAGAGAAAGGATGATGATTGTTTTTGGATGAATGAAATTGATTATCTAAGTAAAGTCCATTTTCAAGAAATTTTTGAGAGTAAGTTAACAGATGAGATCAAAATGGACTTTCATGATGAGTTGAAAATGTTGCTTAAAGAAGACTTTATTTATGTTCAGGAGAGGTACGAAATGATGGACGTTACCAAAAATAATAAACTTTTAATTCCATTTGTTGAAAAATCTCATGAATTTAAGATGATTGTACACCATACAATTTTAAAGTCTAACTATTTAGGAAATTCATCTATATCATCAGTTTTTATATCTTCAAATTCGGCTCAATCATAACAAGAACCTGAATTGAATGATGAAATCAGTAATAGAACTCCTAAGAAAGAGTTATTCAAAATCACTGAATGCCATATTATGTGGTATTTAGAAAAAATGAAAGAAATTCTAATGCTGCAGTAACTAGAGTCAACATTGGATACATTGGGTCATCGATGTTATACCAAGTGCTTCATGGAAGGAAACCAATGATTATCTTTGTTATCTATTTAGTGTGATTGTTGTTATGTTGGATTGGATATTAGTGAGATGTTGGATTTTGATCCGTGTTTGATCTGTAAGAGTGGATTGGATTAATGTTGTGAAGTAATTCACTCTTCATGAGTAGATTTGTATATGATTTCTGATAGAAGCAGGCTGTCGAGTCTATTACGATATAGTTTTCAACAGGAGCTGGTCATTACCTTGAAGCATGTAGAGTTTGGACTTGGACCACTCCATGTCAACTCTATTACTTCCTTTATCTGATGTTGTCTTTACTGAGTAAGGTTATGAACTTACTTAGTGAACGACATCTTGATGAACTACACTATTTTTATTTACCAGATTGTGTATGCCTTAGACATAGATTATCCCCAAAATTAGCAACACATGAGGGAATTCTAGTCCATGGGTGATAACTATATAATTTTTATAATACACATACATTATTAGTTTAGTTTCTGCCATTAGAATTTTAAAGTAAGGATGTGAAATGTGAGTAGAAGAGAGAACGAATTAACCTCAGTTGTTGTTTGTTTATGAATCTTGGAGTCTATGTATTGGAGTTTGTGTGTCTAGGTTTATGAGTGAAGTTGAATGAGTCATTGGAGATTACAAAACTTATCTCAATATTTTAAATTTGTTAGCATTTAGTAATTCTTTTATAAATTTTAAGTTGTGTTCATGTTTAATCTTCAGTTTATACTTGTTCTACTATTTAAAATTCCTTTATAATGTTACGTCAAGCATGTTTAGGCTATATTTACTTTCTACTACAACATTATACAATGTGTTATTTGTTGATATTTTTATAGGATGTGTAGTAAATTGTAATAGTGATCTTTCCGTGCCACATATTTTTGTACTTCATTGTTACACATGTTTGAGCTTGAGTTTGGGGGAAAAATAAAAATGTTTTCAAATTTAAACCTTCCATTTTTTCAAAAGTACTACAAATAAAATTGTATTTTATTTCTAGCAATTATTGTTATGTGGAGTCATTTTAAGGATGTTAGAGTTTTAAGTATAGAAATGGAGTAGGAAAACTTAGCTAATATTTTTAGTGAAAAGGGTGAACCTAGAGTTAAGGATATTTATTGGAGAGCTTGGGAAAATGAATAAATATCTTTAGTAGGAAAAACTGTACCTTTTGAAAAAAGAAGGACTCTTATAATTTTATTTTCAAACATTTAAGGCTCTTTTAGAAATTATTTTAATATATATATATATATATATATATATATATATATATATATATATATATATATATATATATATATATATATATATATATATATATA
>JXCR01137528.1:46716-64649 GCA_002079205.1 Phalaenopsis hybrid cultivar | reverse complement strand
TAGCTATACTGGGTTCTCTAACTCTCAGCTTCCTATCAAATATTTGGGAACCATGCTGCTTACTGGTAGGACCAAGCAAATTCAATTTGAAGATGTCATAGATAAGATCACTACCTACCTCAATGGGTGGACTCACTGCTTCCTCTCAAATGGGGGCAGAATCACTATACTGAAAAACATACTAACTACTTTCCGCCCTTATATCCTACAGGTGACTAACATCAAGAATTGTACTCAGATACAGATTGAAAGAGCTTTTAACAGATTCCTATGGTCTGGACAGAGGCAAACAGATGCATTGGGCTTCATGGCAAAAAGTAGCTAAACCTTGACTAGCTAGGGGAATTGGGTTTAGGGGAATCAATCAGCTATTCCAAATAAACCTATGCAAGCTTTGGATTAAATTTAGAGCTCAGACTTCCCTGTGGGCTCTATTCATGAAAGGAAAGTACTGTAAAAATCAGCACCCCACCCTTGTTGAAAGGAAGTTAGGGATTCTAAAATTTGGGGCAAAATGCTTCATATAAGACACACTGCTGAAAACTTATTCATTTGGGATCTGGGGAAAGGAGAGTTAAATTTCTGGCTGGATAACTGGTGCCCTAAAGATTGGCTATCCCCTATTAGTAACAACCCAAACCCTGATCTCAAAATGGCTGACTGTTGGGTGAATGAAGATTGGTCACTACTTAAACTTTCACAAATTCTACATGCCAACTCCATAGAAAAAATTGCCAGCATCAACATCAATAGAAGTAAACCAGATAAAATTGTCTGGCAGTCCTTCTCAAATCAAAGCCTTACTAAAGCCATTTATTCCAAAATCTTCCAATGGGAACATCTATCCTGGAGCAAAATCATTTGGAGTAACTATCTATCCCCCTCCATGTCCTTTTTCTGTTGGAGGGTCTTTAACAATCTCATCCCTACTGATGATATCCTTAAACTAAAGGTGTTGAGAGGACCTTCTGTATGCAGGTTATATAATCAGGAGGAGGAATCATTGATACATCTTTTCTTTGAATGTAATTTTGTGCAGGCTGTATGGCATCAACTGCTAGTCCAATTGACCATTGACAAAAATCTCTTTACCTCGGATAACATCACCACTTGCTGGCAGTCTTAGAACAAATGGAAATATGCTCCAATACCTCTTATTGTTGCATGGTTCACTTGGATGGAAAGAAACAAGGTTAAGTTTGAAGAAGGTAGACCAAAAACTGAGAGGATAGTCAGAAACAACATTTCTTATCTTAATAAGATGATTGAATACAGAAGATTTTCCAACATCTCCAAGTCTTACTATTTGGGACAACTTGACAAGAAATATGTTCATAGGTTTTTTTGGAACCCTCTTGATCACCAAATAGTAAAGGTAAATACTGATGGCAGCTTCAATAAGGCAGTTGCAGGTGTTGGGGGTGTCTACAGAAATCACCTTGGGCAATGTCTATTATACTTCCACATCCCCATTGAGGCTACTGATGTTGTTGAAACTGAACTAATGGTTGTCTATTGGGCTTTGAAAATTGCCAAAATGGGTAGCTGGACAAACTTATGGGTTGAAGTAGATTCTACGGCTATTATCAAGATATTGAGGGAAGAGGATCTTATACCCTGGCACCTTATCTATTGGACCAAAAAGATTAGAGAAATTTCATCACTGATAAAAGTACAGTACACTTTTATCTTTAGAGAGGGCAACCAGCCAGCCAATTGGCTTGCCAGACAAGGGTATAATTTACAAGAGCTATCTATTGCTGTCTCCCCTCCCCAAACCCTTCAGTTTCTACTTCAAGGTGACAGGATAAAGATCCCATATTTCAGAATTGCTAACCAGGAGCTAAAATGATTGTTTACTGCCTGCTATGATCTCCCTCTCTCTCTCCCCCAATCTATCCTAAGGTTTTCTGTATTAANTCTCCATACCCTTCAGTTTCTACTGCAGGGTGACAGGATAAAGGTCCCATACTTCAGAATTGCTAACCAAGAGCTAAAATGATTGTTTACTGCCTGCTATGATCTCTCTCTCCCTCTCCCCCAATCTATCCTAAGGTTTTCTGTAGTACATGCTAGCTGGGATCTATGTCTTTCCCTGGCAAAATTTTTATTGTTAACATAGATTGTTTTGATTTTTGGGGAGAACTTATGATTCCTGTATTGAATCATTAAGTCTCCATCTGTCTTTCCCATCTTGTAACCCTCTTTAATCAACATGTAGGGAGATTTATACATCTCCTTTCTTTTAAAAATATATGTATATATATATATATATATATATATATATATATACATCTTTTCATGTGAAGAAAAGTAATATGTTTTAACTTTACATGAGCATAGTGAAATTTAAAATTATTTAAGGACTTCTCGAGATATAGTAATCCTCACATACAAAAAAAAGAGGAAAAAGAAAAGAAAAAAAAAATAAATGGATCAAAAAGATCCTAAAAAAGAAAAATAAAATGCAAAAAAATGAGGAGAAGCTTAAGGAGAGGTCCTAATCAAAAATTTGTTTCACTTGTTTTTCTAGAGTAATGAACTTAAAACAATCCTAAGCTTGATTTTTATAATTATATTAGTAAAAATTATTTTTAAGAGAGTTCTTAAGTCTAGAAAGTAAATTTCATAGGATCTGAAGTTTAAAAAATCTGCATATATTTCTGAATTAGATAGTAAAACAAATTTTCAGATTTGATCATAAATATTTTATACCCTTGGCTAATCTGATTCACTAGAAGTTCTTCTAATTTGAACTATCACATTTTTAGAGTAAAATTTTAGCAATTTTAAAGGATTACCCAATAACTCTAATCTACATAAATTATTTTAAAAATGTAGTATTACTTGAGGACAAGTAATGTTTAAGTCTGGGGGATTTTGATACGCCTAAAAATGTACTATTTTTTTGTTATATTTTATGATGATATTGCACTTTAAAAGTATGTTTTCTTTTGTTTTGGGTTGTAGGTACATTACATTGAAGAATTTGGAGTCACTGGAGCAGAAGGAACAAAAATGGATCAAAACATAGCAAATCGGGTCGAATCGGGGCGCACCGGAGCCAAGGGGACCAAATTAGGACACTGAAGTGCATGTGTATGGCACAAAAAGAGCCCAAATATGGCCTTTATGTGACACCAGATAGAGAGGGGGGCCTTAAGCTCCCAAAAATGGTGCTTAGGCGCTAGAGACGGTTTTCAACATATTTTCTAGAATATACGTCGGATTTGGACGATTCATGAAGCGGTGCATCGTGCATCTCTTGAGAAATTCATTGGAAATGAGAAAAGGGACTTTATAAAAGAATTTGGGGTGTTTATATGGAGTTTTGAAGAGGCACTTATAGAACCTTTTGGAAGATTCATTGAATCTAGACAATTTTGAAGAGACACTTAAGAATCTCTTGAGAAATGAAAATTAAGGCTTAGAAATGTTTTT
This sequence comes from Phalaenopsis hybrid cultivar, assembly GCA_002079205.1. Classification (NCBI taxonomy): domain Eukaryota; kingdom Viridiplantae; phylum Streptophyta; class Magnoliopsida; order Asparagales; family Orchidaceae; genus Phalaenopsis; species Phalaenopsis hybrid cultivar. Next base: position 61,208 of record JXCR01137528.1, on the reverse strand, counting down.
GAATTGACTGTTGAACTCTTGAATCAATAAGAAGAGGAGAAGAATGCTTGGAGAAGAGGAGGAAAGCTTGGGCGTGAGCTCCAAGTTGGGCGACAAGGTTAGAGAGAAAGCGAGAGAGTGAGAGATTTCTTCTTTCCTTTTCAATTTGTTCATGGAGAGGATTGTAAGGAGATTGCTTTTGTTATAAAAGGAGAGTTTGATTTCTATTAGAGATAAGTATTTTCATTATATTTTGATTTGAATTTAGTACTTTTTTGTATGGTTTGAAAGCCTTGTTCAATGAAAAGTTCTTGTTGTTTCTCCATGTGTAGTGAGTAGTTTTCTTTACTTTTTGCTATTGTAAAGAATTAGTATGCATGTGTAGGATATAGAATTGATGTAGAGTGAGAATATATTGTGACAATTTTTCTTTGCTCTTCATTTAAATGTAAACTTGATCAACTTTCATGTTAAAATTTGTTGTGAGAACATGTAAGATCTGAGATGGTGTTGTCTCAACCAACTGTGGTAGAATCACATAAGATTGTACAGATGAGAATGTAGTCCATATGACTGAGTTCAAATTAATAAGTAAATAATCTGTAATGGGTGTAGAATTAGAGGACTTTATGGTGACAGGCTAAAGCCCCCTAATTTGGTCTATTATTTTAGGTTTTGATGTGAGATGTTAGTCTCCAAGTGGAAGGATAAGAGGGAACTCTAGAGTGAGAGCTAGTATCTTCCCTGCCTAGCCCGTCTTCAAAACTATTCAAAGTTTAGATTAACCAATGTTCTTTATAGCATCTCTAGTAAGGGTAAAGAATATAATTGTTCCTATTTGTCATAATCTCTCTCATTACTTGTTTTAATTTTACACGTGTTACTAATTTTATTGTTTGAGGGAGTACTTTTTAATATATTAAACCCCACTTTCTGATTTTCACTAAGTATTTTAGTTTAGGAGTAGAAATAGTATTGTAGTGATAATTGTAGGATATAATCAAAACCAAAATTTATCGACCTTGCAAGCTAGGGCATGTTATTCTAGACTAGAACTTCTCTTGAAAGCCGCATCATTAACCTCAATCTCTGTGGGATAGATATTCAAGGCTTAATTAAAAAGCCCTATATTACTTGATAATGATATGTATACTTGCGTAGAATCCCTATAAATATAATTGAAATCTTACTTTGTTTGGGATCAAGTTTTTGGTGCCATTTCTGTGGATAAAAATCTTAAAGTAGTGGTGTCAACTTCATAAATCCTTACATATACAAAATATCAGGATCATACTGCGCAGAGTGATTTCCTACAACAGGAAAGCCATCAAAAGTACAAAGATCAACAACTTTATCAAAAGACATGGGATAGACTGGAAGTACTCTACGATTTACTTTCACAAGGAAAATAGACTGGCCGAAGCATTCAACAAAATGTTGGTACAGATTTTGAAGAAAACATTGGCTGAAAACAAAAGAGATTGACATAATAAACTGTTAGAAGCATTTTAGGCCTACCGAACGACATTTAGAACTCTTTCTCAATGTACACCCTACGCAGTTGGGTACGGGTCTGAGGCCGTACTGCCGCTGCAAGTTCAGACACTTTCTCTCAGAGTCACTGTCGCTAACCAAAATACAACCGAAGAAAGTGCAAAAATTAGACTTAAAGAATTGGAAATTCTTGAGGCAAAGCGACTAGAAGCACAATAACATTTGGAAATTTACCAATCAAGTATGGTACAAGCCCATGACAAATTGGTCTGTCTAAGTACGTTTAAAGTAGGTGATATCATTCTTTTTCTCAAAAGACCTAATCATGCACTTCCATGATAGGTAGAAAATTTACGCCAACTTGGGTGGGACCATTCATCATAAAACAGTTTTATTCGGGAGAAGCCTACCAGCTGGTGGATTTCTGAGGCGAAAGACTTATGCTGCCAATCACTGGACAATATTTGAAGATATACTATACAACTTGATATTGCTTGAAATAAGATTTTGAGATTTTGATTGTTTTGGCGCTATTTATTTGACCAAGCTTCTATGACTGGGTCCAATAATTTCTAATAAATCAACCTCAATAAAATGAAAACTTTTGGAATTGCATTATACCAAAAGGCCTGAAGTTGTACATCAGAGTCTTTTCTGAAAGTGAAGAAAGAAGCATTCTTTACTGCGTATTCAACCTGAGATACAAAAGTCGAGCTGGTCTTTTGATGGAAAAAACTTATTCAGAACCATGAAAGTGGATGCGTGGAAAAGAAAAGATAACCATCCAATATGGTTGTTGCTACAATTTCACCAGGGATATGTAAGGGAACTCCACAGGGATCTTAAGACACAACGAGGCGAATCCATTGCCTTTCAGAATAAAGTAGATGATAAAAAGGATGGTAAGATGAAGTGTGCTACCAGCGGACTGCATTGCAAACAGTTGTATCATCAACATTTATGCGGAGGGAAACTATACTCCCCCACATATAGATCACCATGATTTTTTCAGACCTTTCTGCACGATCTTGTTCATGAGTGAAAGAGAAATTTTGTTCAGGAAAGAAATCGACAGTGTCGGACCCAATCAGCTTAGAGGATCAGTTGCAATTCCGCTGTAGGTGGGCTCAATACTAATTTTGAAGGGAAACAGAGCCGATCAAGAAAAGCACTACATCGCTGGAGTGCCACGACATAGAGATTCCATTACATATAGAAGGATGGACGAAAACAAGTTTTTGTATGGATTCCAACATGATCCAGAATTGGAAGAGCTATAGCCATATGAGCTATGAGCTGGTTGTACCTTTAAGTACACGCAACTAGAAATTATTGCCTTGTAGCGTGGCTTAGTAGGTCGGCTTGAATAAGAGCTCGCCCCACATATGATAGATAGACAGTTTTTGTCACCTTTTGTACTGCATCAGAGCATCATATATGATATGTACTCAGCATATGATGTTTTAGATATATTCAGCATGATTGTCATTTTTTATGCTTTCAGCATGTGCTCAATCTGCAATATCCATTTGAAGCACATTAATGAAATTTTCTTATAATTTCAACATATTTGTCAAATTTCCCTTTTGTGTGATGTATAGAAATTCGCAGAACTATACGTTGGTTCTAAACTACGATGAACAAAGAAAAAATAATAAAAAAAATGATGATAACAAAATTTAAATAAAATATACTTTTAAAAAAATAAACCAATGAAAATTAAATTTTGAAAATATAATTTGATAATTAAATTTGATAAAGACAACAAGAAAAGAAAATGAATTTGTTTGAGTTTGTTTCTCTGGAGTTTGGGATTTTTTACTCTTCACTTGCATAGCAATACTATCCTCATCTACACTAAATCCTCCCCATTCCTACCGAGTCTCTTACTCCTCTCAGACTTCCTCAATATTTCTGCTCCACTTCCCATCCTTTCATTTGGGGTTGTCTTAGATGTCTTATTCCCATCTTTACACTTTTGATGTAGGGTTAGACGTCCTATTCCCATCTTTACACCATCGGGGTAGGCTTAAATGTCCTATTCCCATATTTACACCTTTGAGGTAGGCTTTAACACCCGATTCCCATCTTTACACTTTCGGTGTAGGCTTCGATGCCATATTCCCATATTTACCCTTTTGGCGTAGGCTTTGACTTCCTATTCCCATCTTACATTTTTTGGGTAAGCTTAGATGTTGTATTCCCATCTTTACACATTCAGGGTAAGCTTGGAAATCCTATTCCCATCTTTACACTTTCAGAGTAAGCTTGGACGTCCTATTTCCATCATTACACTTTCAGAGTAGTCTTGGATGCTCTATTACCATCTTTACACTTTCGAGGTAGGCTTAGATGCCATATTCCCATCATTACACTTTTGAGATAGGCTTAAACGTCCTATTCTCATCTTTACACTTTTTGGGTACGCTTAGATGTCCTATTCCCAACTTTACACTTTTGAGGTAGGCTTGGATGCTCTATTCCCATCTTTACACTTTTGGAGTAGGCTTGCAAGTCCTATTCCCATCCTCACGTTCAGGGTAGGCTTAAACGTCCTATTATCATCCTCACTTTTGGTGTAGGCTTAGACGTCGTATTCCCATCTTTATATTTTTGGGGTAGGCTTAGACGTCTTATTCCCATCTATACTTTTGGAGTAGTATTAGACATCCTATTCCCATCTCCACCTTTGAGGTAGGCTTAGACATCCGACTCCCATCTCTACATTTTTGGGGTAGGCTCTGACGTCCTATTCTCATGTACTTCTTCGGAGTAGGCTTAGACAACTTATTCCAATCATCACCTTAAGAGTAAGCTTAGACATCCTATTCCCATCCTCACATTTGGGGTAGGCTTAAATGTCATATTCCCATCCTCATTTTTAGGGTAGGCTCTGACACCCTATTTCCTTTTCTACGCTTGTGTTTTCTACTCAATCTAGTTTCCTCACGCATAATTTCACCTTCCTAAAATTTTAAATTGAAATCTAAACTTTTTTTGATGTATTCAATTTGAATCGAGTCTTCGCTAGGACTACCAGTTTTCCCAACTATTGTCCCCAAAATTTTCGTTCTTTTCCCCAATGAGAGTAACTGTTACTTTCCAGCAGAAACAACTGTCATTCAATTCTACACTTCATTCTAGGTCTGTTGTCTTAAAAGTTTGTGTTGATTTTGTTGATTTCGTTGGTCAACACCAATACATGTGATGTGCTTTCCTGGAACAACACACCTATTAGGGGTCCATTTGCTGACCTCACTTTTGGTTAAGGTCTAAATTTTTCCTTAGTATCCTAGGGTCTAGCCATAGGACTTTCATGTTGCTATTTCTAGAGGACTAGAAGAGGAACCCTCACCATTAGAAATTCCAAAATCTTCTCTGCTCAAATTGAAGTTCCACATATTAGTCATAAAGTCTATCACTTGGTAGGTGGGGTCACTATAGGGGAGCTCAAAAGGACACCCCATCGGTCTGCTTGTCCTTAGGATTAACCCTGGGTGTTCATTCAGAGCTATTTCACTCACTTAAACTTACATTCACTCACATTCACTCATAACCCTGAACTAAAGCTTGTTCAATTTGATCCCTTGATCTTTTATAAGACTCATGTTGATGGTCCCCTATACCCACTAGCCCTAGGCAATGGTCTAGCCAAGACTAGTACATAGAGAACCCAAATAGAGATTCCCTTGGCCCATGGCTCAAATAAGGTTCTTGGCACCCCACTTCATTGAGCTCAATTTGATTAATTTGCCCAACCAATTTCCATAAATTCGCCCTAAATGTCCATCAATTTGACCATAATTTCCCCTCAATTTCAATTCTAAACTCAAATTCATCATGATCAAACTCAATTTAAACCAAATCTAAGTTTTATTGACACACATTTGAGTCCAATTTCAATCTAAATCAAAAAGACCCAATTTGGGCTAAAACCAAAATCCAACTCAATTGAACCCCTAAATCTTTCCAATTGCCCTAATTATGTATCATAAACTTTTTGAAATATTCCTACACACCAAATTGAACCCACAATTCACCTTGGTCAAGCTTCAATTTCACTCAATTTCAACCAAAATCCAAAATTCCCAAATTTACCCAATTTAGCCATGTGCCTAAATTCCACCAAATTGAATGCCCTAACCCCAAAATTGCCAACCGGCTAATGTTGAGAACTCTTCATGAAATTCACCTATACCAGTTTAAACTTTCAATTTGGACTTAACCCAACTGTAGCCCAACCTAAACCTAAGTCTAACCCAACATCCCCAAATTGATCAAGTGCCTAAAATCCCTCAAATTGATCCTCTAAACCAATTCAAAATCACTCCAAATCTTTTATAAAGCCCTCATGACAATAATCCACACAAAATAGATCAATCAATTGGGCTCAATCCAAAGTCAAACTCGCCCATGTCAACTGGCTAATTCCAATTCTTTTATGCACTTTTAAACCCTCCACATAAGCATTGTTTTGCACCCACTAATTGGCCCCGGCAGCCACCCTAAGTCATTTTATTTAAATCCCTCTTCCATGGCCAGAACATAAGGCAAGCCAATTTCCTTAGGGAGACTTTTCCCAGTTGCTTCTAGAGACTCTGCAAGAACTCCTAAGCTCAAGCTTAACATTTTCCCCCTCTAGATTCTTCTATGAGAGTTCAATTTTGAGTTCAAAATTCAGTGAAAACTAGGATAAGTTTCCTCATAGCTCCACACTCCACCAAACTTCAATTAACTTTTCACACACCATCCCTTAAGTGAGAGTAGTTGATTCCCCATAAAAGCCTAAACACAAAGAGCCCCTAGTATAAATTTTGATCAACACTGGAAATCCACTTTGATCGAAATCATACCTAAACAATTCACGAGGGCCTAGGACTTCATCTAGAGGTTTTTTGGACTCAATTGAAGCTGCCACAATAATTTGAGAGATTGTAAGAGTGGAAGGAAAGTGAGAGATTTATTCCTCCTTACCGCTTCGAAGGAGAATTCTGTGTGATATAAAGAAAGGAAGAGATTCAGAGGAACTTCGAGGAGTACTTGGGAAGGAATTTGAGATAAGTTATATTTACTTATTGTAGTTTGTATGACTTTTCTTTTATAGATGAAATCCAAGTTTTGTCATATCTTCTCCATGAGTTCTAAGTAGTTTTCTCTGTCTTTTTCCTTGACTTGAGATTTTGTGAAATTGTGATTCGAATTGATTGTGCCATGAGAATGTTAAAGAAGTTGTTATTATCTTTTCACTTTAATCTTAATTTAGTTTCAATCTGTCCAAATGATTTGTTAAAATTTGTTGAGTTTTAAAATAAAAGTAAGGATTACATCCAAGATTTAGGGAGGTCAAAGTCATTAAAAGTTGGGTGCAAATAAATAGGAAAATAAAAATTATCGGACGTAGAATTGAAGATTTTAAAGTGATAGACTAAAATCCTCAATTCGATTTTATAGTTTTGGTGCTGAAGTGTAGATGTTAGCCCTCAAGCAAGGGGAACGTGGGAGCTCCAAAGTGAGAGCCGGTATCCTCCCAGCCTAGCCACAGATTCAGTAACCAAGCATAGGATTAGTAAATGTTCTTTATGCCTAGTCCAAAGGGTAAAGAATAGGTATGCTCCTATTTAGCACAATATAATTTGAACCATTCAATTTATCAATTCAATTAAATTTCTTGACAAGGAGAAGGATGCTTTCTTACATATTGAACTTCACATTTGAAACTTTTTTTGTAGAATTAGTTGATTGAGAGTTTATTAAAGTATATTTTTATTTTATTGAACTTAACATTAGAAAATTTATTAGTAGAATTAGTTGATTGAGAGTTTATTAAAATTACATTTTTATTTTAATTGCATATTAGTGACGAATTGCAATTTGAACTATGTTGTTGTGATTAAGTATTGATTTTCTAAATCTTAAGTTCGTAGCCTTTAATACTCCCTGTGGGGTCGATATCGAGGACTTCATTAGAGCTATGTATTACTTGAGCGATACGTATACTTGCATTGATAAGTGTGACTTTGCAATTACTGAATATTTTATACACATCTTTATCAAATCTATAACGGTTGTCAAGTTTTTGGCGTCGTTGCCGGGGATTTAAATCATCTAGCAACAGTATCAAATTCTTGTATTTTTGAGCATATATAAAGTCACTATCAGACAACACCCATGTCGATGCTTTAGTAAAACTTTTCAAGGAATTTGCATGTCCTCCAGAGTATTCCATTGACATTACGATTCAAGGATGACGATTTTTGTCTCAAATCAACCTCGACAATCTATATAAGCTCAAAAAAGAGGAAGGAATGATGATTGCAGCTGCTGACATCAACAAAGATTGACGAAAGTCATTAATAGAATATTTGCAAACTAGAAAGCTGCCAAAAGACAACTCTGAAACATATCACATCACAAGAAGAGCTGTGTCATATGCTCTAGTGGGTGATGTCCTCTATATAAGATCATTCAATCAGATGTGTCTACGATGTCTGAGCAGAGCAGAAACACAAACTATCATCAAAGAAGTACATGTCGGATTGTGTGGAGCTCACATGTCAACACCAAAACTAAAAATGAAGATCAAAAGACTCGAATATTATTGGCTAGCAATGATGTTTGATCGTATGGATACATCTAGAAGGTGTCGCCTTTGCCAAGTGCATGGGGTGATCTTACACCAACCAATTTGGTATAAGAAAAATACAATCAATTGAAGTAAGAGAGATTTTCATAATTGTAGTCTTTTTTCTGTAATTGTACAAATATGTCTCTATAAATAGAAAGTAAAACTACGAATAAAAAGATATCTCCACTTCCATCCAAGAAAAAATCTCTGAATTACACTGCTCTCTTTTTTCTTCTTTTCTCTCAACTCTAACTCTTGGAGCATGTGTTCACAATGGANTTTGATTTTGGGGAGGACTTATGATTCCTGTATTGAATCAATAAGTCTCCATCTATTTTTCCTTCTTGTAACCCTCTTTAATAAACCTATAGGGAGATTTATACATCTCCTTTCTTTTAAATATATATATATATATATATATATATATATATATATAAACACTGTCTCCCTACATGTTGTTGAAAAGGAAGATTACAAGGTTAAGGGTAACTAGATGGCTTGATGAATCAATAAAAGATCATCAGTCCATTCACAACAAAAAAGACAACAATTAGCCCCAAGGGCTTTAAGAAAAAACAAAATAAAGGAAGCATAAGGTTCCCAACAACATAAGGAAAACCCAATATGGGAAGAGGCAAGGTGCAAACAAATTAAAACAGCCACCAAGTTCAGAAAGTGTGACCACAAATAGTTCCTCTTCAGAATGTGTGAACTTGAGGAATGCATAAATTATCTCCATGCAACAGATAAGCTAAATCTGATGAAGGAAAATTTGCCACCATAATTTATTCAGAACATCTACCAGTAGTGGCCAAAAGGTGAGCAGGCCCATTACCTTTACTGTTGATATACTAAAATTTAACAGTGTAGCTACCAAAGTTCCTTTGAATTTTCCTTATCCATCTTTCAATGTGCCAAGGGGGGCCTTCCTCATGCTACAAAAACTTGGTGCAAACATTGGAGTCAGTTTCAATGATTAAAGGTCCCATATTACATTGAACAACAATTTTAAGAGCCCAATAAATAGCTATCATTTCATTTTCTGCAGCATCTAGAGCCCAAGTTGGTGAGGAGAAATGGAGAACATGGTATTCAAGGGAACTTCTGAAAACCCCACCACAACCAGCAGCTCCTTTAAGAAAGCTTCCATCAGTATTAGCTTTCAACCAGCCATCAGCAGGAGGAGCCCATTCAATCAAAGAGAAACTGAAATTATACTAAATATCAGCTTGAGGAACCCAATTCCTGAAGATATTAGGGAACCTATGATATTTGATGTTTTTTTGTAGGTAAGATGTGCAATGATTAGTTACAGCTTTAACAAGAGGGGTAGAACCTTCATATTTAACACTATTTCTACACATCAATATAAACCAAGCCACTATACAAGGAATAACTTGTAAATTGATCTGTTTCCAATCTTTCCAGCAACTGAAGAAGCTGATCCAGCTGAGATTCATTGTATCTATTTTAACCTTGGGCATTAACTCAGTCCAAACTTTTTGAGAGAAGTTGCAATTAAAGAAGAGGTGATCCAAGGTCTCCTCCTCCATAAGGCATAGAAGACATACAGATGGTCCCCTCAGGCCTTTCATTTTCAAGATATCATCTGGTTGGAGCAAGGAAAGCCATAATCTCCAACTAAAGAAGGACATAGAAGTGGTAAGGTGTTTCCCCCAAATTTCAGTGCCCCAATGAACAGAAGGCCAATAAAAGTGGGTTTGGTAGAGAAAATAAGTGAATTTTTTAGAATTGGCTTTTTTAATAACAATCTTGTCTCTTTGATTAGGATAAGTAGGTGTTTGCTGGACCAAGTGCAGCTGCTCACAGTTGAGAATATTAGAGAGAAGGGTATAATTCCACTGGTTACCATTTCAGTAATCTTTAACCATATCATGTGTATTTGGGATAGAGGAAGAACCTTTGATTTTTTCACCATTCCAAGTCCACCTATCATGCCATAAATTAATTTGACCTTCCCCAAGCTCCCAAATGAAAGTCTCCTTAGCTTGTTCTCTAACCTCTAACAGCTTACCCCAAAGTCTAAAGTCACCCAGATTTCTGTTAACCAGGCCAGGGTGAGCAGATCTGCAGTATTTCCCTTTCATAAAAATAGTCCAAAGGCTATCTTTGGCTCTAAATTTAATCCAAAGTTTGCATAAGTTAATGAAACTCATATGCTAAAAATCTTTAAAATTCAAACCTCCAGCACAGTAAGGTTTGCAAAGCTTTTGCCAAGGGAGACAATGAACTTGTTTCTTCTGACCAGCCCGTAAAAATTTGTTAAACATTCTCCCCAGCAGTATCTGAGTACATTTCTTCATAGAAAACATTTGTAGGACATAAGAGGGGAGGGCAGTGAGAATACTTTTAAGTAGAATGATCCTCTCACCATCAGACAAGAAAGAATTGGTCCAACATTGCAGTTGGTTCTTAATCTTATCAATTACCCCATTAAACTGGACCTGTTTATATCTGCCCTTGATTAAGAAATCACCCAGGTGTTTGATAGGCAAAGAAGACAGGTGGAAACTTGTGTAACTAGTAATCCAATGTTTTATCTGTTGAGATATGTTAGAGCTAGGAAAAAAATTGGCATTTGGGAAGATTTAACTCCATACCTGAGGTGAGCTGAAAATGCTTGAGGGCCTTGTATAGCATTTTGGTAGCATTATTAGTAGCCTTAGAGAAAATAATGACATCATCAACATAAGCTAGATGACTGATACAGATTTGTGTTGATAAGCCAGATGAGTTGAGCTAGAGAACAATTGATTCAGCAATCTAGAGAAATAATCCATAGCCAAAATAAAAATTGTAAAGGATAGGGGAGAACAATTGATTCAGCAATCATGACAAGAACCATTTCTAAGCACAGAATGGTTATTACAGAGAAGCCATCTTTTGATCAGCATAGTGAAGCCTTCAGCAAAGCCTCTAGCAGCAAGGGTTTCAAGGATGAAATTCTAGTTGATAATGTCATAAGCCTTCTTAATATCTAATTTATATATAACATTACCCCCTCTACATTTCCTGTCCAAGTCAAGCAGCACCTCTTGGGCCAGCAAAATTTTATCAGAGATAGATCTCCCTTTAATAAAGGCAGTTTGGTTAGCACTAACAAGTTGCTGAAGATGCAGTTGAATCCTGAAGACTAGAATTTTACTAATGACCTTAGAAATAACATTAGTGAAACTAATGGGCCTAAAATCTCCCTAATTGTTTCTGACCTGGTTTTTAGGAATCAGAGTAATAGTTGAAGAGGTAAAGTACCTAGGTGGATTGTTTCCTCTAAAAAATTCCTGAATGGCAGATATCACTTCCTTCTTAACCACAGTCCAGCAGCTTTTGAAGAACTTTACAGTGTAGCCATCAGGGCCAGTAGTTTTATCATCATCTATAGAATTAAGAGCAGCTCTAATCTCATCATTAGAGGGGATTTGATCAAGTGTCATCCTACTGACATAGTCAGTCCCCTCAGCAAATAAATTGGCATCAACACAAGTTCTAGTTGTGGGATGGGAACTAAAGAGTTGTTGAAAAAAGTTGACAGCATCAAGGGCAATGTCATCAGCCTTAGTTAACTTAATACCCTCAGAGTTCTTAATCTCTAGGTTCATATTACATTTTATCTTGAAATTTATGCAGTCATGAAAGAAGCTAGAGTTTCTGTCCCCCTCGGTGAACTTGGTCATAGCAGCTTTTTGCTTCAAGAAGGCTTCATGATAGGTGATATGAGCAAGTAGTTCCTCATTAGCTTTATGAAGCTCTCTCTCAGTTTTTAAGCCCCTTTGGAAGTCTTCTTCAGTACAAATTACCTGTTTTTGAGCAGTTTTTAAGTCTCATTAACATCACCAAAAGTATTCCAATTCCAATTCTTTAAGTGGATGGCCACCTTCTTCTGTAATTTCCATAGGTTTATCTAAGGACTACAGTCATCATTAATGGTCCAAACATTCATAATTTTATTGATGAAATTAGGAAGAAGAGTCCACATGTTTTGGAATCTAAATGGTGAACCCCCAGGCTTAACAGCATTGTGAATAGCACACAGGATGGGTATATGGTCAGACCCAGACATGGCTAGGTGAGTGATGACAATATAAGGGAAGGTTTGAAGCCATAATGAGTTCACCAGCATTCTATCAAGCCTTCCCCAAAGAATCCCTCTTCTCTAAGTGAATTTAGGACCTTGAAAACCCAGATCAAATAACTAAGCATTTGTAAGGAATTCATTAAACTTCAGCATAGCATTTTGAGAAGGAGGCCTGCCCCCTTTCTTTTCCTCAGAATAGGCAATACAACTAAAATCCCCCCCAACAAAATAAAATTATTTAATGTTTTAGTTGATATGGGCAAGTTCCTACCACAACAACTCCTGATGCCTTGGAAGACTGCTGGCATAAACAAAGGTAGCATAACCCACTTGAGCACCTACCACAAATTGAACATGAAGATATTGGGGCCTGTTCAGAATAATCTTCCACTGTAATTCAGATCTGGAAAAAAGCCAAATCTTGTAATTATAAATAGCATAATAGGAAAATTTTGGGAATATTCTGAGAATATTAGAGTAAGTCTTAGAAACCATGGGTTCCAAAATAGCAAAACACCAAATTTGATGATTTTTCATAAGGTGAGCTAGCCTTGTGAGAGAACTGGGGTGTGCAACACCCCTAATGTTCCAACATAAGAACTTCATCATTGTGAAAGGGTTCTCCCTTTCCTTCTTGTTCTCTGTGTGGAATCTAGCAACTGCTTAAGTCCTTCCAAGGGGGGAGCATCCTGCAGCAGCTTCAATTCCAACTGCCCTTTTTTTTCCTATTCTTCTTTTGAGTTTGCCACTCATCAGTAAGCACTTCAGCAATTAATTCCACAATAGAGTTTTGGATTTTATGGGACGTGATGTCAATGTTGCTTCTAGCACAGTCTCCTTGTTTGCCCTCCACTGTCTGGTCCAGCACAGTCTTGGAGGGAATATTTAGTTGATTGACCCCTTCAATAATACTTGGAAGCTTAGGACAGATAGCCATATTAGTATCACCAATGATTGTTTCCTGCTCATTAGTCTTGCTGATATACTATCCCAAGGTTACATTAGAGGCTCCCTAAGTAGGCAAGCTTTTAAATGTTGATTTTCTAATTAGTGGATGTAGCCTATAGCATTTATCCACATTGTGTCAAAAAATCCTGCAATGAGCACAGAATAAAGGTTTTTGTTCCATAATAATGCTTTGCCAAAACCCATCCTCAGCTGTTCCAGTCCAAACCCTCTTTACTTTAGGCAAAGTGTTATCTCTTTCCACCAGCACTCTAGCCCCTGCTGGTCTTGCCAAATTGTAAGTTGAGGCGTCAACTTTTAGAGGGCACCCAAGCACCCTTCCAATATTATACAAAATATTTTGATGGAAATATTGGATAGGGAGGTTAGAAAATTTAAACCAAATTGGGACAATTGGGGGTTCTTTGCTTGGATCAAAATCTGGAGTCTATTTTAGTCATTTCATGGGGGTTCCAGCAATTAGTAGAGTTTTTTTAGCAAACACTTTAGCATAATCTTCCTCGTTGGACATTTTGATTAATAGGTGCCTACCATCCATTAAGCCCAGCTGCCAAGCACCAGTGAGATGGAGTTCCTCAAAAAATTTTCTAACAAAATCCATTTTTGGATGGCCAAATTGAAACTTGCCAATCAAGGTAAACTTGATTGACTCATTCAGAGACTGCATCTCCCAGGAGTGAAAAATACAACAGGTTCTCCCTCTTTGACTCCAATAGGGGAAATGTAAGGGCATGAGGACTTGCCAACAGCAATATCATGCAAAGCTTGGGAGAAAACCAGATGGTCATAGTTTTTGGGCATTTCTTGCCCTCTACCAACCACTCCAGCATAAGTGGCTTGGCTCCACTGAGCATTAACTTCCACATTAATGGGGCTAAACTCCATAGAGACAGCAACAATACAGAACGGGAGTCAGAAGACCAAGAAAACCTCAAAGAAACAGTAAGAACTCCCCAACAGTCACAAGCAAACAAAAAACTAAAGTCCACTTGTCCTAGTGGGGAGCCACAGCAAGGAAGCAGCAGATAAAAACTCAATGGAACCGTAAAATAAGAAAAAAACCATAGGAAGCCCTCCACCACAACCAAAGGAGATAGCAGAGAAGTAAGAAGCACAAAACACCACCACAAGAAACCAAAGATGCCAGCAGCCACCACTCTTCATCCTTCCAAAACCCTAGCAGAGCATCACCAAACCCAGCCGCCAACCATCCTGTATTATATTATTTATATATATATATATATATATATATATATATATATATATATCACTGTTAGGATTATTATAAGGGTAATATAGCTACAGCAATGATTAGATTACTCAGTGTTACTC
>JXCR01137528.1:0-39831 GCA_002079205.1 Phalaenopsis hybrid cultivar | reverse complement strand
TATATATATATGTATGTATATATATATATGTATATATATGTATATATATATAATACTATTTATAAAATCATATAAACAACAGAAACAAACATAATTATGGGTTGCCTCCCACAAAGCGATTCGTTAATATCATCAGCCCGACATTCCCAGTCTTTACTCTTGGTGACCTAACATTATAGAGGTCTTTGACGATTAAAATATCGTTTCAGTATTTGTTCATTCACCTTGATTATCTTTCCAGTCTTGGGATCTTTAATATTAACAATTCCATAGGGATCAACTTTTACAATTGTTAGTGGCTTTGTCCACCTATACTTAAGTTTTCTAGAAAATAATTTCAATATTGTATTGTAAAATAAAACTTCCTCTCCATACTTAAATTCCTTTTTTACATCTTCTGATCGTACTTAAATTGCCTTGTGGGCCTACCAAACGACATTCAGGACTCCCACTCAATGCACACCCTACATGCTCATGTACAATTTCGAGGTCATACTACGATTAGAAGTTCAGATGTTGTCTCTTAAAGTCGTTGTCGCCAACCAGCTTACAATAGAAGAAAGTGCAAAACTCAAACTTGAAGAACTAGAGAGTCTTGAGGGAAAACGACTAGAAACACAACAACATTTGGAACTTTTCAGGCAAAGATGGTACAAGCTCATGATAAATTGGTCCACTCAAGGACATTCAAAGCTGGTGAATTTGTCCTGGTGCTCAAAAGACCCATTCATACAAGCCGCAAGATAGGTGAAAATTTTGAGCCAACTTGGGAGGGACCATTTGTCGTAGAAAAGGTCTACGCAAGGGGAGCCTACCAACTAGTAGATTTCCATGGTGAAGGACCCATGCTGCCAATTAATGGACGATAGCTGATAACATACTACGCAGCCTGACATTGCTTGACATCACTTGATTTGAAATTTTGAAATTTTGATTATTCTGCGGTAATCTATTTGGCCAAACTTCTCTGACCATGTCCAAAATTTGTAATAAAAATTAACCTCAATTTAATGAATTTTTTTTTGAAATTATACAATTCAATTGATATTCTACTGAATCAAACAAAATACATACATAAATAAATAATTTTCTCACTAACATAAATTAAAATCTTCTTTAATAAATACTTTTTTTTGTTCTTGTTCACGCTAAGTTTCAGCTCACTGATATTTTTCCTGTTGTCTGCACCGAAATGTCAAGCGAGAGGCTGATCTTTACTTTTAAAGATGGCTGGAACCTCGCACTCAATGAGGAAAGGGTGCCACAGGGCGGTACCGTAGACTTTGACATGGAATTCCATCAAGTCGACATGGACTATGAGGGTCCTCTAATGAATTTGGTTAGCCGTCAGGAAAAAGAAGGGCTACCATTGCTGCTAAGGTTAAGCACTAGAGACAGTTCCTCGCTGAAGGGGAAAAATGTGACAGTATAGCAAGACGTGATGGAGGGAACCAGTTGCCTACTATCTATGATAGCTAAGCTGACAGAAGGCTTAGTCACTACCACTTATGAAAGAGTGTCAGATGCACCCCTACGGAGAACTCAGCACAAGAATGCTAACTGCCAAAAGCATAGCGCTTTCTTACACGAAGAGAGAAGATGCCAAAAGGAAGTGGAAAACTTGCCCACCCCTATTCCTGAGGGGAATATATATGAAACAGGCATGAGAGAGACTTCTACCAATTTTCCTACTACAAACGATGAGTACGGATTTGTTATAGAGCATTTGTGGAGTGCCCAAACTGCAATGTCCTCCACCTAGAGCGCTACAATACTTTAGAGGAATTTGTGTCATCTGACAATGGTTTCTAGACTGCTGATTACCCGATGGGGGAACCATATGTCCCGTTGGATGCATAACCATATTTCCTATTGGGTACATAGCCATATATCTCGTCTGACGCAGAGTCATACATTCCACTCCAGACAGAGACAACACCAAATTAGATTCCTGCCGACGTTGCAATGAGGGAACATCTGCGACAGCCACTGATCATCAGTACGACATAATACTATAAAAGGAGTAAAGTAAAAAAAAGGGATTTTGAATTCTATGAAGAAGTTCAAGGAAGGTTTGTTAATTTACTAGAATGCTTGGAGCTACATACCAGGGTCTTCTCTAAAAGCGATGAAAGAAGTATTCTTAACTGAATCTTTGATTTAAAAGACAGGGTTCAAGCAGGCCTGCTGATGGAAAGAACCTATTCCAAGTCGTGGGTGCGTGGAAAGGGCAGGATCACCATACAATATAGCTGTTGTTACAACTTCACTAAAGACATAAAAGGAAATCCTCCAGGGATTCCAGGACATGATCAAGTGGATCTGCTACCCTGCATGATAAAGTGGATGATTAAGAGAGTGGTCTGTTGGCGCATACTGCGAGCTGACTGTTTTCCTAATAGCTGTATTATCCACATACATGATGAAGGTGACGGTATACCCCTGTACATTGACCATCATGACTTTGTGAGACCCTTTTGCATGGCCTCTTTCATGAGCAAGAGCAACATTCTGTTTGGAAAAGAGATAGATATCATTGGCCTCGGTGAATTTAAAGGATGCGTGGAGATTCCACTACCAGTAGGTTCAGTGTTGTTTCTTAAAGGAAATGAAACAAACGTCATCAAACACTGCATTCCAGGGGTACGACACCATAGGGTGTCCGTGACTTTCTGGAAAAAATGCCATATGGATTCTGACCAGACCCGGAGCTGGAAGAAATACAGCCTTACGAGCTATGAGAGGGTTGCACTTCTAAGTACATGCAAAGGGAACTCTTGTCCTGGAGCATGGTTTAGTAGGTCTGCTTGATCAGGAGCTTACCCCGCTAGAGACAGACACTTAGAGGATTCTTTTTTACTATGTCTCGCTACAGCATATATGATATATGTATTAGACATGCTCAGCCTATGATAGGTACTCAGCATGGATATTTTTGGATGTACTTTGATGCAATCAACAGAATTATATTTTTTTAAGGCTTTGACCTGCACTCAATCTGTAACACTTATTGGAGTAGATTAATGAAATCTCTTTCTGGATTTTGTCTGTTTGTTCAATTACCCTTTTTGTATGATGGATAAAATCCACAGAGCCATATGTTGGTTTGGACTACAATGAACAAAGAACAAAACGACAAAAAAAAACTTGATAATAATAAAATTCAAATAAAAACTCTCTTTTAAAATCATCAAGCAACTAAAATTAAATTTTTAAAACATATTTTGATAATTAAATGTGATAAAAATAACAAGAAAAGAAAAAAAAATTGTCGAGTTGATTCTCTCGATTTCAAGTTCTCTTGCTCTTTGCTCACGCAACATAGTTATCATTGTATGCACTAATTCTCTTCATATCCTAGTGGGATTTCACATTCTGCATATAAGCTCAAAAAATTTTAAACATCTTCCTCACCAATGTCAATCTTTTCACATGACACACATTTATGAATTTGACACCATAAACTTTTGGCACTACATTCCTGCCCTTAAAGCTAATACTGAAACACTATTTCCCTTTTCATAACCTTTTAAGATTGGTGTAAGGCCCCCTCCATGGCATCCAATTCTCTACCTATATCTTTGAGATAGGATTAAGACTCCCATTTATGGAACATCGCATCCTATTCTAAACCTTTTGAGAATGGTGTAAGGCCCCCTCCATGGAATCCACTTCTCTACCCATATCTTTGAGATAGGAGTAAGACTCCCCTTTATGGAACTTCACATCCTATTCTCAACCTTTTAAGATTGGTATAAGGCCCCCTCTATTGCATCCAATTCTCTACCTATATCTATGAGATATGAGTAATACACCCCTTCATGGAACATCGCATCCTATTCTCAACCTTTGGAGATTGGTGTAAGGCCCCCTCCATGGCTTCCAATTCTCTACCCACATCTTCGAGGTTAGTGTAAGGCAACCTCCATAGCTTTCAATTGTCTGCCCACATCTTTGAGATTTGTGTAAGGCCTCCTTCATGGCTTCCAATTCTCTACCTACATCCTTGAGATTGGTGTAAGGCCTCCTCCATGGCTTCCAATTCTCTACCTTCATCTTTGAGGTTGCTGTAAGGCCCCCTCCACGACTTCCAATTCTCTACCAACATCTTTGAGATTTGTGTAAGGACCCCTCCATGACATCCAATTCTCTACCTGCATCTTCAAGGTTGGTGCAAGACACCCTCCGCGACATCCAATTTTCTACCTACATCTTCGAGATTGGTGTAAGACCCCCTCCATGATGTCCAATTCTTTACTCACACCTTTTGAGATAAAAATAAGACCCCCACCATGGCATCCTATTCTAAATATTCAAAGTCATCACCTAAATACAGATTCCCATCCTCTATAAACACCTAAAATTTGAAATTTTGACACTTACTTTTCCAATCCCCTATGAGAGTTCCTAATTATCAATTTTCACAGATATTCACTTGCTAATTCCCCAACGGAAGAAAATAGCACACACAATTCTATGCCTCCTTCTAGATCTGTTGACTTATGAGTTTGTATTGGTTTTGTTAATCTTGTCGGTCAATGCCAATACACTCAGTGTTCTTGGGTAGCACACCACACCTATTAGGGGTCCGTTTGTTGACTTCACTTTTGGTTGAGGTTTCATTTTTCCTCTTTAGTAGCCTAATGTCTAGCCATAGACTTTCCTGTTGACTATTCCTAGAAAACTAGAAAATGAACCCACACCATTAGAAATTCTACCCTCTTATTTGCTCAACTTGAAGCTCTGCATATTGGTCCTAACTTCTGGCACTTAGTAGGTGGGGTCATTATGGGGGAGCTTGAGGAGAGTTCCCATAGGACTATTTTACCTTAGGGTTGACCCTAGAGCTAAGTCACTCACTTTCACTCACAATCACTCACAACCACTCACAGCCATAAACACAAAATTTATTAACTTTGATCCTTTATCTTTCTGAAGACTCATGTAGATGGTCTCTTAAACCCATTAGGCCTAGCCTGGGGTTTAGCTCAGACCATTACATGGAGGACCCAACTGGGGTTTCCATTGGTCCATGGCTCATATAGGGTGGTTGGTACCCTAATTATGCCAAAATTTCAAACTTGGCCTTTTGACCCCAAAAATCCACCAAATTACCTAAATGCCCTTGAAACCCTAAATTTGGTCAAAATCCTCAAATTCACCCAAAATAGCCAAATTTGCTCAAAAATCAATTAAAACCTTTTGAAGATACCTAAATAACCCAAAACCACAAAAATTCCAAATTTAGAAAACCAAAATAGCCAAAATTACAAAAATACCCTTGGCACCCCAAACATTCCCAAAACCCCCAAAATCACTTCAATTGTTTCCAAAACCAATTTGAATCCTCTAATTAAAGGTAATTTGGCAAATTAGACCATTTCGACCAAAACCCCCAAATTGCCTTTAAAAGCCCAATTTCCCCAAATTCACCTAAAATGTCCATCAATTTGGCCAAAATTTCCCTCAATTTCAGTTCTAAAATCAAACTCACCTTTCAAATGACCAATGTAAACCAAATCCAAGCTTAATTTTTCCATTATTTGAGCCCAATTTTGATCTAAGTCAAACCCCCAATTTGGCCCTATGACTTGGTTCCACCAAATTGAACCCCATAGCCTACTCAATTTGCCCCAATTTGAATCCTAAACTTTTCATAGTAATTTTACACATCAAGTTTGACCTTCTATTTGCCTTGGTGAAGCCTCAATTTCATTTAATTTTAACCCAAGTCTAAAATTTCCAAAATTACTCCCAAATTGTCTACGTCCCCAAATTCCACCAAATTGATTGTCCTAACCCCAAAATTGACACCCAATTTATGTTGAAAACTCTTCACAATGTTCTTATAGACCATTTTCAACAATTAATTTGGACTTAACCCAAGTTTATCCCAATCTAGACCCAAGTCTAGCCCTACATACCCCAATTGACTAAAATTCCAAAATCCTTCAAGTTGAAGCCCCAATTGAACTCAAAATCATTTCAAACTTTCACCAAAAATCTTCATTGCAATCACATACACAATGTTAATCAATAAATTAAGCTCAATGTCATGGCTAGCATAACAAAAAACCCAACTTCTAGCCATTTTGACCCAAATTGAACCCATACACAAAAATTGACATAGTCATGCCTAAGCCACCAAATTAATGACACCACAGTCACCAAATACATCCTATGAACCAAGCTAAACCCCTCAAACAACCCAAGTAAGCTATGGACCTATGGGTCTCTAAATTAAGGGATCTTAGCCCATTTTTGGGCCTTAACCAAATATCTCTTCCATCATCACTTTCCATTGGGAGTAAATTTTGGAGCATGATGCACCAGATTGACGCCACATGTGTCGAAATGACACCAGATGCGCCGAAATGGCGCCAGATGCTCTAAAGCTTATAAAAGCACGGTCTTAAGCAAATTGGTGCCTGATGCACCAGATTGGCACCATATGCATCATTTTACAGATAGTTGGCGCTAGATGCGCCAGGGGATGACTTTTTTCAAATTAAGGTGGTTCGAGACAAATTTTGCTCGAATTTTCAAAGGGACATATGTTCTAAACACCCCTTGGAGTGATTCAATGCATCTAGAGACTTTGGAAGGTTCTTTTATGAAGGGATGTGTCTCTTAGATCAATGGACATTTCATTTAAATTCAAATAAGTTAACTTTTGGACAAAATTTTGGAGGGAATTTTGAATTCTTTTTGGAGTAAAACAGTCTTTAATAAAAGAGAGGGAAGCTAGTGCTTGAAGGAGAGAGGCAAAGAGGAGTTTTGTAGGCACGAGTAAAGATGTGAGGCATGACTTAGAGAGAGAGAGAGAGTCAAGGGTTTGGAGATTTTCTTCAATGATTGTAAGAGGAGAGGGAAGGTGAGAGATTTCTTCTTCATTACACTTCTAAGATAGAATTGAGAGTGCTTGTAAATAGAGAAAGGTTTGGAGAGAACTTCTAAAAATTTTCTTGGGAAAGATTATAAGATAAGTTGTGTCTTTTATTTCTTTTATTTTGTAAACTTGTTTTAATATATGAAATCCATGTTTTGTTGTATCATTCTCATAAATTCTGAGTAGTCTTCTTTATCCTTCTCCCAACTTTGAAATATGGTTTTGTGAAAAAATGATTTTATTTTATATAGTTTTAAATGTAAATAATTTGTGATGATTTGAACTCTGATCTTCATTTACTTTTCGATCTAGCCAATTGAAATGTTAAAATGTGTTGAGAACCATATGTTCCGAAAGGGCTGTGATTTCTACAACACGGGGAGAATCACATTTGATTTCATGAGAGATTATTTCATCCATGTAATTGGATGCAAGTAAATAGGGAAATATACTTTGTTGGATGCAGAATTGGAGATTTTAAGGTGACTGATTAAAATCCATAATTTGCTCTAGTTTATTGGAAACTGATGGGAGATAGTTAGCCCTCAGCGGAGGGAGTAAGGGGAGCTTTTGAGTGGTAACCAGTATCCTCCCAGCCTAACCATGGAATTAGAGACCAAACTCTAGATTAGTCAATGTTCTTTATACACTCGGAAGAGGGTAAAGAATAGGATTGCTCCTATTTGGCACAAAACAATTTTTATATTTATTTTCAAATGATTTTAATTTCTTCACAAACCATATACTCATTGTAAAGGGGAAGGATGATTTCTTAAATTTGAACTTTTCGTCACAACATCTTAGTTATAATTTTTGTAAATTTACTTTTGAAAGATTAATATTTATTTTAGTTAACTCTGTCTTTCAAATGCATTTTATTCAGCATTCACTTGTTACTTAATATTCAAATTTCACACTTTTCTTTTTTGTATATTTAAAATAGTACTTTACATTATGATTTTACAAACTTATTCACAGGTATTTCCAACTTCCCTATGGGATTGATATCTGGGACTCAATTAGAGCCCTTTATTACTTGTGTGACACATATACTTGTGTTATTATTAAAGGGGATTTGGCAGTTTAAAGATTACTAAAATACAAAATTAATTTGATTGGAGTAATTTTGTTGGGATTAATTTGCATATTTGTTATTGTATCCGTCATGTATATTTTGAAATATTTAGGAAAATTGACTGACAATATTTGTTCTTCCTTATAATTGAAGAGCCTCTACTTAAGATTTCATTGAGAAAGCTGGCTGATGAACTTTTAGTTAACTGAATCCACACTGACCAACAAAAAGGTTTTAACTTACTTAATGGCACGGGTAACAAATAATTAAATCTCTTATTCAAGCAATGATGAAATGCAAAATGGTGCTTATATAAGTTACGGATATAAAAAAAAATTTTGGTTAGTTATGAATGGTAGAAAGCATAATAATACTTGTAATTCCCCTATTAAAATATGGATATATGATCTATAAATAGAGGATCATTTCATTGATAAATGAATGCTAAATTTACTCTCAAAAAATTTTATTACTGTGCTTTTAATCCTTTACTAAATCTCTCCCACTCTGTCTCTCTTGTCAGTTTAATTTTCTATACATTATGCATGATTCATAAGAGTTATTTGGATTTAATATCCTAAAAGGTGTAGTAAGTGTAGAATCATGAAATCAATAAGAAGAGGAGCATGCTACGGAGAAGGAACACACTTGAGAGAAACCTGAAACATTGATTCTGCGAGAGAATTTCTGCAACAAAAAAATTCATGAACTCTAAGATCAAATTTGGGGTCAAATGATATAATTGACCAGCTGATGACACCCATAGCTTATCGTTCACAGCTGCTGCCAATTCTCTCTTTGTCATGTAGATTGTTGGTAAAGGTTTTGTAGTCGCCACTCTGTTTATCTATTTTATTTCCCTATTCTCCAAATTACCTTAATCTTTTGGATTAAGTGATAGATCCTCATGTATCAAGGAATTAGGAGAAAGGGAAAGGACAAATAATGATAGGAAATAAGAGAAATGTTGAGTGGTAAACTTATGGAGAAGAATCTAGAATGTCAGATTCTCATATAAGGAAAACCTCATAAAAGGTCTGATAACCAGAGATTTAGTTTGATTGCCTATTCTAAATTCTTTGTTTTCCTATAGGAGCAAGCTCCTATAGTTAATTACATCTTAGGTAATTCTAGATTTACCTAAGAAAACACCTGATTAACATTAACACTCGTTCTTCTAAAATGTCAAGGAAAAGGAAAGAAACATCAAATGTTTTATTCTTAGGATAATAAATTTCTAAGAATCTGAATATACCCTAAAGATTTTGTCGTGTCATTTTTATTTTTGTCATTTTGTTTGTTTTAGTCATATCATGTTTTTTTTTCGATTATATCATGTCATGTTGTTTTTGTTTTGTTTATGTCATGTCATGTCATTTAGTTTTGTTTTGGTTTTGTTTTCTTGAAATTCCGCTTATGAATGTCATCCTACAAAATAAATTTAGGACACTCTAAAACATGCAAAAAAAATCTAGAGTGAAAGTTTGTTTTCATGTCTCCAATAAACCTGTAAAATAGAACATGATTACCATAAAATCATGTCTTTAGATTTATCATTTTTTTTAGTCAGTTAATTGGTTGAATAATTTTTAAGCAACCCGGCCAAGATTTTTATGGCTCCGTCATCCAGGGACCGTAAAAATATTCAAACTTACTTAGTCTGAAAGGTGTTTAAACCAGAACCGGAAGCTTTTTGTTAGCAATCACAGATTGCGTCGTCCAAGAGATCTTCATAAATCTTGAACAAAAATGTTTGAGTTTAAGTTTTAATGTCCTTTATGGAGTCATTTGTTTTAGGTCCAATGTTGATTAGATTTGAAAAAGTTTAATTGAAACCTAAGGTGTCAGTGAAACTTAAGTTTATGAAAATGATGTAGGTAGAATCGAGAGTTCTAAGTCCAATGTAATTAGAACTTAAGAAATTTAGGTTCAATGTAGGTAGAACCGATGGAGTAAAATGTTTAAGTTCAATGTATTAAAGAGATCTAGGTTCAATGTAGGTAGAACCTAAAGATTGGAATGGTCTAAGTCCAATATATTTAGAACATAAGGTGATCTAGGTTCAATGTAGGTAGAACCTAAAGGTTAGAATGGTTTAAGTTCAATTTATTTAGGACTTAAGGTGATCTAAGTTCAATGTAGGTACTTAAGGTGATCTAGGTTCAATGTAGGTATAACCTAAAGATTGGAAAGCTTTAGGACCAATATTTTTAGGACTTAAGGTGGTATCGGTTCAATGTAAGTAGAACCTAAGGTTTTGAATGGTTTAAGTCCAATGTATTTAGGACTTTAGGTTTTTTTAGGTTCAATATTGAACCTAAGATTTGAAATAGTCTTATGTCTAATATGGTTAAGACTTAGAGTTAGGTTGATTTAAGTTTAATGTAAATTGAACTTAATAATTCAAATTGACTTAAGTTTAATGTTGCTAAGACGTAAGAGTTGAGTTAAGTTCAAGTTGGGTTGAACCTAAGGTTTAGGTTAACTTGAGTAGAACCTAAGAATTTTAGTTGGAACAAATTTGGGTTGACTTAAGTTCAAGTTGTTTTAAACCTAAGGGTTTAAGTGAACTTAGATTTGAGTCGACTTAGGCTCAAATTGGATCGAACCTAATTGTTTGAGTTGAGTCTGGTTCAATTTGGGTTGAACCTAAAGTTGATGTTGACTTAGGCTCAATTTGTGTTGAACCTAATTTAAAGGTTTAATCTAGGTTCAGTATATGTTGAACCTAAGATTTGGTTAACTTGGGTTCAAGTTGGGTTGAACCTAAGTTTGAAGTTGAGTTAGGTTCAATTTGGGTTGAACCTAAAGTTGATGTTGACTTAGGTTCGAGTTAGGTTGAACATATGTTTGATTTTAAGGTTAATTAAACCTAATATAAGTAAGGTTTAATTGATTAATTAGACTTAATTAAGATTAAATCTAATCAAGTGTTATGGGTAATTAAACTTAACTTAGGTAAGGTTTAATCAATTAATTAGACATATTTAGGGTTAAGACCAATTAGGGTTTATGGGTAATTAAACCTAATTTAGGTAAGGTTTAATTGATTAATTAGACTTATTTAGGGTCAAGTCTAATCAGTTGATTAATTAGACTTTTAGGGTTAAGTCTAATTAGGGTTAAGGAATAATTAAACCTAATTTAGGTAAGTTTTATATGATTAATTAGGGGTTAGACCTAATTAAGGTTTATGGTGTTAAACCTAATGTGATGAAAGCTTAACAGGGTTTAATTAGTTTTAACTTTGATTTAGACCAAATTCTAGTTTATGATGTTAACCCTAATGTATTTAAGGTCTAACAAATTTTAATTAAGTCTAACTATGGTTTAGACTTAATTAGGGTTTGTTAAGTCAAACCTACTGTAGTTAAGGTTTAACTAGGGTTTAATTAGGTTTCAATGTGGTTCAGTCCTAATTAGGGTTTGTTAAGTTAACTTAATGCAGTTAAGGTTTAACTAGGGTTTAATTAGGTCTAAATGTGGTTTAGACCTAATTAAGGTGTGTTAAATTCACCTAGATGAAATCTAAGTGTCTTGTTTGGTTTGACTTGAATTCAGATCAAGGCTAGGTTAAAATGTCTTATCATTTTGAGTCTATGGGGTCATGAGAAGATGATTAGACCCTATGTCATTTAAGTCTAAAGATTAGGGTTTAGTCAACCCTAAGTGAGTATTTCCAAAAATTTGATTGAAGTTGAGAAATTGAGAAATTGAACCATAGGGAGTATTTCCAGCCTTGGGACAATTATGAAGGTTCCTAACAACTTAAAGTTAATTCACTAAAAATGTTAGACATGTTGAAATTATTAATAATTTTTAATAATTAAATTACTCCATAGAGTAATTAATTAATTAAAAATTAATTATAATTATATAAATTCTAATTTTATGTCCAAAATATTCTACTCAATGTCTTGAGCTCAAGGGTATTTTCTTAATTTTTTGATTTTTATATATAAAAATATGAATTTTTAAAATTTTGGACATTTTTTGTATTTATTGAATTTCCTACTTAAAGGAAATTCCACGCGGCAGCTGACTCATTCCTCGGATGCTCTAAAATTTGATGTGGTAGGGTTTTATTGGTTGGGGTTATACACGAGCAAGCCATGTGGCACGCAGTTTTGACTGTTTTGGATGAACAATTATGCGGTTTAACCCTATCCGTGCCATATATTTCCAATGCACGGAAATGGACGATATCGGTTCATCATCCCAAAGGGAGACGAACCGAGAAGCATCCATTTATTTGGCTTAAGGTCTCTTCAGATCTTTCACCAAATTGAATTATTTTTGTTCCTAGAGAATCATCTCCTTTAGAAGAATACATCTGTATGGTTATTTTGTCATGAATTAATAGTTCACTTCACAAAGGGTGAAAACTTAGCTGAAATTTGGGTTTTAGTCCATACCTTGGTCATAGTCAATGAAGCTTCAATCTAATTGGTTCTAGAGATTCATCTGGAGGTCAACAAACTCATCCATGCTTCAATTTGAATTGAAATCAGTTCTGTATAGGAGTTCAATGAAAATGTGATCTTGGTTTCACTGAACTACAAGGTAGAGGCTATGGGAATGGCTAGTTTCAATTGGAAACTTCTCGTTATGGTTTAAGGATAGATTTAGAGTGATCAATTGGAAGCTTTGGAGAGTTTAATTTCAAACCTAAAAATTCTCCTATTTTTAGGGAATGAAATTGGAAGAAAGAAGTGGAAGCTAAGGGCTGAAATGATAGGGGTTCAACTCCTTAGGCTATTGACAAGATTTTCTCTCTAGGATGTTAATGGCTGGTAGATTTAGTGTGTAAATTTTGCAAGTATTTTTCAATATTACAAAATTACACGGCATATATATAATAAATATGTAGCATAATCCCAATAAAAATACCTTTTATGAAAATAGCTTATCTTTTAAAACACTTTTTAAAAGTGCCAAATCACCATTAAAATCAATGCAAGTATACGTATTGCTCAGATAATAAAGGGCTATAATGGAGTCCTAGATATCGATCCCACAGGAAAGTTGAAAAGTTCTTTAATTAAGTTTTTGAAATTATTTTATAATTTAAAAATATAAAAATAAAAGTAAAGTGCAAAGTTTGAATATTAACTACTAAGTTTAATGTGATATAAAATACTGTTGAAAAACAAATCTAACTAACTAAGAACTAACTTTCAAAAGTAAAAGTAGGAAAACTAAACAAAGTTTTTGTTATGACGAAAAGTTCAAATTTAAAAAAGCATCATTCCCCTTTACGATGTGTATATNATATATATATATATATATATATATATATATATATATATGTATGTATGTATGTATGTATAAGGAGCCAAGCTCCAATTCATTAAAATTAAAGAAAACCAGTTACAAAGAGGAAAAAGAGGGCCTTTAAAAGGAGGCAACTTCTCAAAACATCAAAAGAGAGCTATCTAATATAGGGAAGATACAAAAGATCACTGGATAATTGGAAATCTAGTGAGGGAGGAATCCTTTTGCTCACCAAAGGTTCTTCAGTGTAAAGACCCCTTCTAGCCAGCCAATTGGAAGCTTTGTTTCCTTCTCTGTGGATATGAGAAAACTTTATAGAGTAATTCTTCAGCAATTGAAGAAACACATAAATCCAGCTGATTAAGTTCCAGGGAGTGTCATAAGAGCCCTTGATAATGTTAATAAGCAGCAAGGAATCAGATTCAACCCACAGCTGGTTGAAGTTGCAAGTTTTGGCTAAATTGAGGGCCTAAAAAATAGTTTGACATTCATCTTCAAGAGGATCCATAGCTATAACAGGAGATTGAACATATAATATGCACCTCCCCTCATGATTTCTGAAGACACCTCCAATACCAGCATAATGAGATTTGTAGCCACCATCAGTGTTAATTTTTATCCATCCATACTTAGGAAGAGACCAGCAAATTTTCAAAGCTTTGGTAATGGAAGGATTAGAAGAGGGGCTCAATTCCATCACAACTCCAAAATTTTTAAATTTAATCAGTTTTTGTACATAGGAAAGACAATTTAGACCCACCTTCATTGGCTCTAAAGGAGAAGCTTCATACTTCAAGTGGTTTCTAGCCATCCAAACAAACCAAGCCACAATGTTGGGGATATCTTAAAGTTTGATTCCCCTCCAATTAGACCAGCAATTATAGAATACATCCCATGATAGATTCATGGTTGGAACATTCAGCTTTCCAAGTACTATAGACCAAATTTTCTGTACCCAGGGGCAGGTAAAGAAAAGGTGAACAAGTGTTTCCTCCTCATTCAGACAAAAAACACATCTAGAGGGTCCTCTTAGACTCTTAAATTTCAAGATATCATCAGTGGGAATCAACTTTGAGAAGAGTCTCCATATGAAAAAAGACATGGAAGGAGTAAGAAATTTCTTCCAAATTATATGACCCCATTCCACCACCTGTTGGGGAGGATGAGTTGGGGGTATGTTCTCTTTTATTGTAATTATGTCTTTTTTCCCATGATTAATAGAAAGTTTTAGAATATTGGAAATTTGAGGGGGGCTGCAAAAAGGAAGGATAGGAGTAAGATTTCACTTATTATGTTTTCATAGATCCTTCACATACTTGGGAAAGGCTGGAACATTTTGATCTTGAAGTAGGCCGCCTTCCAAAGACCAATTATCCCACCAGATGATTACCAAACCATCACCTATCTCCTAGAAAAACATTTGTTTAGCTTCCTCCCTAATCTGTAACATCTTTTTTCCAAATAGGAGAGTCTCCCAAACCCACAGATAATTAGGTTGGGTGTTGGTGTTTACAGTATTACCCCCATAATAATTCAGCCCAAAGGGAGGAGTGAGATCTGAATTTAATTCAGAGTTTACAAAGGTTAGTATGCATTATTTGAGGGAAGGACTTGAAGCCTAACCCTCATTCCATAAAAGGTTTACACACCTTAGCCAATTTAGTCTAGTGTTTTTGCTTTCTTTGACCAGCCCATTAAAATCTATTGAACATACCTTCCAATAATCTTTGAGTAGCCTTTTTCATAATATTCATTTGTAGAAGATAAGATGGAATAGCAGATAGAACACTTTTCAAAAGGGTTATCCTGCCTCCATTGAATAAATAAGAATTCTTCCATGCTTGCAGTTTAGTTTGAATCTTCTCTAGAATATGATCAAACTGAAAATTTTTATTTCTTCCTTTGATAAGAAATACCCCTAGATACTTCACAGGAAGATGACTATTGATAAAGTTAGTGAAATCAGAAACCCAGGTCTTAAGCTCACTCTTGCATTGTTTGCCGAAAATAATAATGCACTTCTGATCATTCAACTTCATTCCAGAAACATCCTAAAAATTCTCCAAGCATTGCATGAATAATCTAACAGCATATTTGGAAGCTTTTGAAAATACAATGATATCATCAGCAAAAGACAAATGATTAATTAAAATGGAAGATCTATGACTATAAAGGGAGTGGGGTTTCCTGGCTGCCATATCATTCAATATTTTGGATAAGTAGTCAAAAACCAGAATAAATATGGTAGGGGATAGGGGCTCACCTTGTTTGATACCTCTTGAAGCACTGAAAAACCCATGTGAAGTTCCATTAATGAAGACAGGATGAAAATTGTTAGCCAGCCATCTATTGATTAGAGAGATAAAGGAAGGTGAGAAAACTCTGGCAATGAGAACTTATTTAATAAACTTCCAATTGATTGTGTCATAAGCTTTTCTGATATCCAATTGGAGAATTAAGTTACCTCCTCTAGTGATTCTGTCCAAATCTAATACCAACTCTTGAGCCAAAAGTACATTATCCACAATACTTCTATCTTTGATGAAGGCTGCCTAATTCCTGCAGATCAGTTGATTCAAATGGGGTTGTAATCTATGGACCAGGACTTTGCTTATTATCTTTGAAATAACAGAAGTAAGGCTAATGGGTTTGAAATTTTCCCTTTTGTGAGGAGTTTTTTCTTTAGGAACCAAGGTAATGGTAGAGGAGGAGAAATATTTGGGGAGATCAGCCCCTGAGAAAAAGCTTTGCACTATTGAAATGACATCTCCCTTCACAATCAGCTAGGCCTTTTTATAAAAGTTTGTTGTGAACCCATCAAGTCCAGCTAGTTTTGTGCTGTCAATAAAATTCAGTGCTTCCCATATTTCCTTTTCATCAGGAATATCAGTGCGAGAGAGGCTTTGGGTGAACTCCCTTTCCTTGTCAAATAAGGTGTACTGAATGGCAGGTTGAGAGACAGGAGTTTTTTTGAAAATGTCTTGAAAGTATTGAACAACATTACCAGCTATGCCTTCAGCAATTATAACCCAATTCCCCTCTTGAGAAAAGATTTTATGAATGGTGCTGCATTTCCTCCTATAGTTGATGCAAGCATGGTAATATTTAGAATTTCTATCTCCATCACAAAATTTCATTCTATCGGCCTTCTGAGCATAGAACTCCTCTTGCATATTGATAGCATCCAGCAGGTGTTCATTAGCAGAATGGAGTTCAATTTCCGACCCATTGCCAGAGGTCATGAGCTGTTCTAACTGCAGTACATATATATATATATATATATATAAACTATTTGTGCCAAATAGGAGCAATCATATTCTTTACCCTCTATAGAGTGTCATGAAGAACATTGACTAATCCAGAGTTTGGTCCCTAATTCCGTGCTTTGACTGAGAGGATATTGGCTGTCACATCCGAGCTCCCACTACTCCCTCGCCTAAGTGCTAAAAATCTTGCATCAGTTTCCAATCAACTGGACCAATTTGGAGATTTTGATATGTCACCTTAAAATCTCTAATTCTGCATCCAACGAAGTATATTTTCCTATTTATTTTCACCTAATCTCATGGATGACATACTCTCCTATGAAATCAAATTTGATTCTCCCTATGTTGTAGAAATCATATCCCTTTCCAGAACATATGTCTTTCAACAAGTTTTAGCATTTCAATTGGTCAAATCAAAAAGTAAATGAAGATCGGAGTTTAAATCATCACAAATTATTAACATTTAAAATCATAGAAAACAAAATCAATTCTTCACAAAACCATATCTCAAAGTAGGGGGAAGGATAAAGACGTATACTCAAAATTCATGAGAAAGGTACGACAAAACATGGATTTCATATTTAAAAATAAGTTTACAAAATAAAAGAAATAAAAATAAAACTTATCTCACAATCCTTCTCAAGAAAATCCCTAGAAGTTCTCTCTAAGCCATTTTCTCTTTACAATCCCACTTAATTCTCTCTTAGAATTTCAATGAAGAAGAAATCTCTCACCTTCCCGCTCCTTAGAAAATCTCCTCTTCTCCTCTTACCTCTCACGCCAACTTTCTCTCTCTCCCCCCTCTTGTCTCTCTCTCTCTCATCTCCCTCAGTCTTTATAAAGTCTTCTCTTTTTTTTAGGCTGCCTCAATCAAAAAGAATTCAAAATTCTCTCCAAAAACTCCCTCCAAAAGTCAACTCTTTTGAATTCAAAAGATATGATAATTGATCGAAGAGACATATCCCTTCATAAAAGAACCTTCTAAAGTGTCTAAATTCAATGTATTACTCCAATAGGTGTGTGGAACAAGTGTCCCTTTGAAATTTTGTGAAAAATTTGTTTTGAACCACCTTAATTTGAAAAAAAAGTTGTATCTAGAGCATCAAGCGCTGATTTGGTGCATCATGTGCCAGTTCTTTGTTAAACGATGCATCATGCACCGTTCTGGCACATCATGTACTATAATCCTAAAATTCATTCTTTTGGCTCCAAATTTCTTCCTTTTTGCCATTTTTTCTCTAAATGCCTAAAAATGATATACCGGTAATAAAAAAATGAAAATACCCTTCCTTAAAGTACAATATAACCAAAACTAAGCATAAAACATGTACTTAAAAAAGTATATTATTTTGGTGTATCAAAATCCCCAAAACTTAAATGTTAATTGTTCTCAAGTGACACTTTTATTACATAAATGCATATATGACTTAGAATAGAGATTAACTTATAACTTGTACGATTTAGTATAGTAATTAGAATGACAACATTTCAGAAAAACCTTTAATAACTTAGATTCAAACTCTAAGTTTAGGAATACTAAGTAATTAAATTTAAGATTTTTGAATTTCTATTCATTTTAATAAGAATTGCAATTTGTTATATTAAGGACATTTAGAATATTCATATGAAAAAGAACTTCCTGAAAACTTTACTAGTAATGTTACTTATACGCCAATATAAGTTTATAAAATGTAATAAATCTCCTTCCTTAAGTTGATTCAAGGGAAGCCAATTTTTTATTAGGCATCTCCACAAGCTTCTCCTCACTTATTTTTCTTTTGTTTTTCTTTTACCAAGTGAGGGTTATTATATCTGGATAGTCTTTAATGATTTTAAACTTCACTATCCTTTTCTTAAAGTTAAAACTACTTACCTTTCTTCACTTTATAAATTTATATTAGTTTATGATTTTTCATAAAGTCTCATTCTTTTATTATTACATGAAACTCTAAAATTCTTAACATTTCAAATATACAATTTTCTTTACTTTAAATAGAAAAACATAGTTTTATCCTATCCTACCAAATATCTTTAAATTTAGAATTGACCTTCATTATTAAAACTTTTTACCTAAATTTACCACAATATTTATAAAAAGAATTATATTCATGTAAAGTTAAATCTTAATATCCCAGGACATGTTAAATTAAATTTAAAATAAATTTAATTAAGGAAAATAAAATTTAGTTTACTTCTTTTCAAAATAAATTTTTCTTTCCCCGTAACTTAAGTTTTTAAGTGATTTTAAAAAAAATTAGTATATAATTTAGTAAGTGAAAGAAAATAGTAAATGCATGAAAATAAAAACTGACCTATAGAGGATTTCTGACTATGAAACTTGGCTTTAGTATACTGCAAATACTAACTGTAAAACTACATACAGACTTTAAAGCATTAAATAAAACATAATATATTTTAAAGAACTTGTTGAGAATTAAAAAAAATAAATACAAAAACTGAAAAACTAAAATAAAATACTTAAAATGCAAAAAAATGAAAGTCTACAGTTACTATTACAGATTCAGTTCACAACACAACATAGAACTTTTTACTACAACAGGTTCCAAATAAAATTACATCACAATACACTCACAAATAACAAACAAACATAAAACACACTAAACTAAACTCATAAAAATCAATCTACATCTCCTTCCTCATCAACATCATAATCTTCTTCTCCATCATCATGAACAAGAGTATAGCGAGTGAAACTAGGGCAAGCAGAAAAATCCACATTAGGTTCACCCCTAAGATGTCTTAACATAACATTTTCAAAATCAATATCATGTTGAACTCTCCTCTACTGATATTCATCATTATAAGAATTTCTTGCCCCTATCTCTCCAAACTAATTTTGAATATTAATTATGTCCACTTGTTGAATCATCATTTGGTCCATAATACCTTCAAGTGATGTAGATCGAGAAGCAAACGCCCCTGCAATAGATGTAGAGGGCCTATCCCTTCTTCCACCTCTAGATTCAACAAATGATTCCACTCTCTGAATAATATGCCTCCGAATTTAATTCTGTGGCTATAATCTTTCTTCATTTCTATGGGATTCTACTACTAATCGTTCACATAGAGTGAAAATCAAGGCAAGGTATCCCAAACCACCAGCGGTAGAACTACCAGCTATACTTCGAGCATGTTGAACTATAAGTGCACCAACAACCATTGCTTTCATGTTTTGAAAGCAATAGTTTAGTAAAGCTCTATCTTTATATCATCAGTCAAATGATTTGTTGGCAAAAATCTGGCAGAAATGAAGTGGCGCCAAACTTTTGACTGAATGGTCAACATGGAAGAAGGGAAGTTAACTATCTTGTTATTCTTAATCTTTCACTCCCCTTTTTAATTAGTCAAAAATGCAATCACTTCATCCAGTGATGAATCATTCATCACGAATTCAGCGTATTCATTGAAAAATACGTTTCTCCACCCATAAAAAGTGTTGATCTTTTCAGCAGTAAATTCAACATGCTTACCTCACCAAGTTGTGATCTTCAACAGTGAACCTCAGGTTTGCATAAAACTCCCAAACCATCGGGACAATTATGACGGTAGTGAAGTAGCAGAATCTTTCCCAGTTTTAGGCGAGAATCAGTCTCTTGATCTCGCCACCTGACTTTTCAAATGCTTGTTCTTTGATCATTCCTCTGGTCTCCACTTGAGTATTGTAACTGTGTTGGGCATTGAAACTAACAAATCTTCGTAAATCAAAATCTTTGTATGACCCTCCTCTCTTAACTCGAGGAGCCATTTGAAAATTCTATGAAAAATCCAAATAATTCCAAATAATTTGCTAAATCAAAATCTAACTCCTCAAGCAAGATTATTTGGTAAGAAACTTTTCACCATGAGTTTTCTTCAAAATTTTTCATCAAAATTCCAAATTTTGGATCTCCCAGAACAGTGGTGAAAATAAAAAATTTCTAAGTTAAAGTTAAGCTCTTACCAAGTGAAGATGAAATCTTTAGTTTTCAGCCTCCGAATTCTTCTCATTTGCCTACAATTTGATGCCCTAGACCAATGTCTTGAGGTAAGGGACGACTTAAGCAACGAAAATGGAGTTTGTCCGTGTGCTTTCACGGTTCTCTAGGAAATCTGGTATCTTTAAACATTTGACGTTTCATGCATCAATTTGGCGCATCATGCACCAAGGCTCTATAAATTGGTGCACCATGCACCAATCGACGCATCAAGCGTCAGAGCTTAAATTCACTAGATTTTGGTTTCTATGGGAATCTACTCCGTACTACTTTACGTCAACCTTTATTTGACTCAAATAAACCTTTCTAAGCATAACTAAAAATCACACTAACACCAAACTTTCACAAACAACACAAAACTCACATTTATATATAAAATTTGCTCTATTACAAACTAACATTTTTCAAGCCAACGAACATTAAATTCAGTGTTCTAAAGCAAACTAACATCCTAACACTGAAATCTAAACATCAAAATTCAAAACATAAACATAGATAGTGATTTACAATATGAAGGAATGCAATCCAACATAACAAAATAACTAAAATAAAAAAGTACTAAGCTGAAATTTCATGCATATATTAAGTTCAAACATCTTCTTTACTATCATCCTCTTGGATATCTTCCATAGATTGGTAGTGCACATACAAGTTATAGAAGGGTCGATATGGAAATTCATCAGTTGAAGTTTTCTCTTCAATCTAAGAATGTTTCTTGAACATATGTACCAAAGCATCTTCAATACGCCCTGCATGTTCAAAATTTTCCTTTAGTCTCCAATCCAGATGATCCAACATTTCAGCAATATTTCCAATCACATGCATGAGATTCTACACCTCTTTTTTCAATCTTCTTAATTCTCTTCAAAAGCGCACTCAACTTGTACTTGTCTGAATAGGTGATGAATTCTAAGATTCTTGATCCATCAACACATTCATATCATTTTCATCTCTCATTCCAATATAGTTGCAATAAACTTCTGGATCCATCAGCTTCCAACGAAGAAGCACTTTTCCCCAACTTTCATAAGGTACTTGCAATTGATTGAACAATAGGAAAATAGTAGATGGATGTCCAAGTCCGGTTATAGATCCATTGACAATCAAACCCAAAACTGATTTCACAATAATAGCTCCAACATCAATAGGGTTTTCGGTTTGAAAATAGTAATTGAGAATATCACTCTCCTTAGTTACCTTACTAATACTCATGGTAGGCAGTAAATTTGATTCAATGAAGAAGTGTCAGGATTTAAAAATGATGAGGGAAAACTTACATTTCCATCATCTCTAGTCTCCAAATTCACACATTCATCTGTAAGGTAGAGATAGAGTTCATTCATATTATCTCTTGTAGGGGTAAAATTTGCATAATGGCAGATATGCACATTCTCAATCATAAACATCTCATTTATTTTTGAAGGAATGAACTGCGAAAAACCTGCCTCGCATGTAGATCATTCCTTGGTTGATCCCACGAAGATTTGCATAAAACTCTTTTTACTGCAAGAACAAATGCAGCAGCAGTAGTGTAGCAAAACACTTCCCAGCGCCTCTGTGCAATAGTCTCTTATACTCAAGTATTTGGTATTTTTAATCCTCAATTCACAAATCCCCTTTCCTTGATAAGCCTCTTCTTCACTAGAACTCGATCATGTAACTTCTGTGCATCAAAATTGATGAACTTTCGTCAGTTGAAAAATTCAAATCTAGCAGAGTTTTTTAGAGTAGGAAGCCATAGGATTTGAAAAGTTGTGACTCTTCCTTCATTTTTCCCCTAAAATATGTTTTGGAGTCGGTTTTCAGGAGTTATATATAGAAAAAAACGTCCAAAAACTACTTTTTAACATGTTTAATCATTTTTGGTAGTACGACGCACATGCACCAGCTCTCTGAAATTTGGCGCATGATGCGCCAATCTGGCACATCATGCGTCAATGTGGCACATCATGCGCCAGTTCCAAAAATTTTTCCGTTTTGATTTGAATCCAATAAATTCTCAATTTTTTCATAAAATTAGGCAAATAAAAATGTTTCTAAATATTTTATAAATATAAGGACTACATAAAATCCTAAACATAAATATACGTAAAATATTTCAAATAAAACAAACTCAAAAAGAAAACTAAACAAAGATAAATATGGGTTGCCTCCCACAAAGCGCTTGGTTTAATGTCGTCAGCCCGACATTCCCAGTCTTATTCTAATTGACCCAACATTAAATACTCTTTAAAATCTGGCCTTTAACCATCAAAATATGGTTTTATTCTGTGCCCATTCACATTAAATATTCTTCCAGTCATGGGGTCTTCAATATGAATTTCTCCATAGGGATAGACTTTTATAACTCTGAATGGCCCTTTCCACATAGACTTCAATTTTTCAGGAAATAATTTCAATCTTGTATTATATAATAAAACTTTTTGTCCAGGTTTAAATTCTCTTTTTATTATCTTCTGATCATGGCATTCTTTCATCTTCTCCTTATAAATCCTTGGATTATCATAAGATTCATTCTTAATTTCCTCAAGCTCATTCATTGTAATAATCTTTTCTCACCAGCGTCTTTCAAATTGAAAATGAATTCTTTTATCACCCAATAAGCTTTATGCTCCAATTCAACTAGCAAGTGACAAGTCTTCCCAAAATTTAATCTATATGGTGACATTTCCATAAGAGTTTTATAAGTTGTCTTGTATGCCCATAATGCAGTATCTAATCCAATAGACCAATCCATTTTATTTGAATTAACACTCTTTTTCAAAATTCTCTTAATTTCACCATTAGATACTTCTGCTAAACCACTAGTCTGGTGATGATAAATAGTTGCAATTTTATGTATTATATTATATTTTTCCACTAATCATGCAACTGTTGCATTACTAAAATGAGACCCTCCATCAGTAATGATTACTCACGACATTCCATATTTTGTAAATTTTTTTTTAATTAAAAATTTTCAAACACTTCGAGCATCACATCGAGATAAAGGGATTGCTTCTATCTATTTAGAAACATAATCCACTGCAATCGATATATAAATATTTCTGAATGAAGGTATAAATATTCCCATAAAATCAAATCCCCATGAATCAAAAATTTCAATTTCCAAATTAAAATTTTGAGGCATTTCATTTCTTTTTTAAATATTACCTACTCTCTGACACTGATCACATGCTTTGATATATATATTAACATTTTTAAAAAGACTAGGCCAATAAAATCTAGATCGTAAAATTTTATGAACAGTTCTATCATTCTCAAAATGACCTCTAAATTCAGAATCATGACATTTTTGGATAATTTTCTGAATTTCTACTACCATTTATCCCTTTCATATTTCAATCATCAAAACATATCAATTAAGATTATTTATTGCCCATTTAGCCCTTTTCTTAAGCCTAAATATCAAATAAGCCTTAAATTCCAAAATTACCTTTTTGCCCCTAAGGTCTTAATACCCTATAATTCATTAAATTAGACTCAAATGCATTGAAAATTTTATTTTATCCCACTCATGGGTTAATAAGAACATTAGAGGAGAACATGTGATTTTTCTGAATTTATTTATTTTTATAATTATTTCTAATGCAAAAATAGGGATTTTCAATGAAAATTTAATAATTCAACTAAACAAAACCTCTGTCCTTAAAAAAATTATTCAAGGCTCAACTAGGCCAAAGGACCACTTGGACCAATTTTCATGATTTTTAGAGGTCTAATTAATTAGTAGAATTATTTATTTATTGTGAGCATTAATTAAATATAAAATATTATTTAAGAATAAAATTAAGTTTTATATTTTTATTAAATCTCACAGAGTCCAAGGAACCTAAAGAAACAAATTTCATATTTTTGTGATTTAAATTTTATTTTTGGAATTATTTTAGTGAAATATTAAAGAAAATTCATTTTTAAGCCTTTAAAATTAATATCCTGACTTAAACAATCAGGAAAATCATTTTAATTGATTCTAAGTGACCAAGAAGCCAAGGGTGACATTTTAGTTTGTTTCTACAATTTTGCAATTTCTAAGATTTTTATATAATTTTTAATTATTTAAATGCCTAAAAATAGCTCAAAAATAAAGTATTTAATTTAATTCCAATTTCAATTTTCTTAAGTTCCTCGAGTCAAAAGGAGCTCTTAAAACCAATTTTGGTAATTTTTAAAGTAGTATTTTAAATATTGTAATTATTTTAATGCCAAAAATACAATTTCACTTGATTAATCCATTTGAAAGATCAAATTAACTCCAATTGACTTGAAATTTTTATGGGAATCTCCTTTGACATTAAGTCACAGTGGAGAATGATTTTTATGTTATTTACATTTATAATTACTCCAAATTAATTTTATTTCATTTTTTAGGGTTTGTAACTATTAGGATTATTTTTATTGAGTTAAAGCAAGTTTATATTTTTCTTAGGGTTATCTGACCACAGTGAACCTACCAAAACAAATTTTATATTTTTATGATGAGTATTTTAATTTTTATAATTATTTTACCAAAATAGGGAGCATTAACTTGAAAATTTGATATCTTTGGTTAGAGATGCCCCCTGACCTTGGAAAAATCAGGGGAGAAATTTTTGGCTATTTTTTTAAATAAGATTTTAAATTTTAATTTAATATAATATATAATGTAATTTTAATTTTTGTGAAGATGGTATATTTTTTTATTTTTGAAAATGATGAGACCGGATAGACCTCATATATCTAATAGTTTATAGCTGAGCACGATACCATAAATGATATATCATATTGAAGGATGAACGTCTCACTTATTGGTAAACTTAACTATCTAAAATTAAAATTTTATGACTCTATTTTGGTCTACAAAATTTATAGCATACGAATTCCCCTATCTAATACACAAATTAGATAGGTTTTAGATTAATCTGGATTCTTAATTCCCTATAGAGTTAAGAACCTACAGTTAATTACATCTTAGGCAACTGAAGTCACCAAAGAAAACTCTCAATTAAGATCAGGGTTCCATCTTCAATAATTCAATGTTTAGGTTTCCACGATAGCTTATAGGAAAAAAACAAGTGGGATAGGTTCGAATAGGAACAATTATTTCCCGAATCCAAAGGAGTGAAAACTAAGAGATATCGAAGATATTGAAAAAGATTCAGTGACATCTCAAAACTAACTTATGATTTGGCTTTATATCTTTGAAAGAAACTTTTTGATGTTTTGATCTTGCAAGTTATTTAGATATTCAGAACTTATATTTGCATGTCATACCTTGGAATCCTAAAAATGTTTAAGACTTATATCATATGATATATATATAATTATACGGAGTCTTAAAAGATAGTGTGAGGTATTACGTCGTACCGGAAGAACAACCTCGATGTCATATAGGTATGTTATTTAAATCGATCGAGGTTCAATTAAGGCTTCTGTCTTCACCTTTTGTTGTAGTCTCGACTATTGTCCAGAGATGAATCGTCAATTGGCCACGTCATTATCTCATTACGAAAAATAAAGTAAAGAAAAGAAAAAA
Source organism: Phalaenopsis hybrid cultivar (assembly GCA_002079205.1). Classification (NCBI taxonomy): domain Eukaryota; kingdom Viridiplantae; phylum Streptophyta; class Magnoliopsida; order Asparagales; family Orchidaceae; genus Phalaenopsis; species Phalaenopsis hybrid cultivar. The sequence continues at coordinate 13,817 of JXCR01137528.1, read as the reverse complement.
TCATGCCTCGAGTGGTGTTGACCTCACTTTTGGTTGAGGTTTAGTTTTTTCCCTTTTAGTAGCCTAACGTCTAGCCATATGATTTTCCTATTGACTATTCTTAAAAAACTAGAGAAGGCACCCTCACCACTAGAAATTCCAAACTCTTCTCTACTCAACTTGAAGTGCCACATGTTGGTCTCAACCTCTAGCCTTAAGTAGGTGGGATCACTATGGGGGAAACTCAAGATGAGTCACCCTTAGGACTGTTGGACCTTATGGTTAACCTTGGGTGTTGGTCTGGAGCTAAGGTACTCACTACACTCATTTACACTCATATACACCCACATTCACTCACAGCCCTAGACTCAAATTTGTAGCCTAGATCCCTTGATCTTTTGGGACACTCATGTAGATACCCTAAACCTAAGCCCTAGGGTTGGTTTGGCTAAGACCACTATGTAGAGGACCCAAAATGGGGTTTCCATTGGTCCATGGCTTGCTGCTGATGGTTGGTACCTCAACTCTACCAAAATACCCATCTTGGCCTTTTACCCCTAAAACACCCCCAAATTACCAAAATACCCCTCCATAGCTCAAAATCCAAAAATTCCAAAATTTCCAAAAATTCCCTAAAAATTCCAATAAATCCTAACTATTCTCAATTTCATTTCTCTTAACTACCACATGACTCAATTTTACCAATTTTACTATCTTTAACCAAAACCCCCAAATTTGCCTTTAAGGGCCCAAATTCCCCAAATTCAACCCAAATGTCCAACAATTTGATATCAATTGACCTTTGATATGAACAAATTAAACTAAATCTAAGCTCAATTGGTCCATTATTTGAACCCAACTTTTGAGTTAGGTTAAAGCCCCAATTTTGACCATATGACCTAATCTCATCAAATTGAACTCATAGCCTAGTCAACTGGCCCCAATTAATGTTAAAAAATCTTGATAACATTTTTATACATCAAAATCAACCATCAATTGACCTTGGTGAAGCCTTATATCCATTTGATTTAGGCCTAAATCCAAAATTCTCAAATTTAGCCCCAAACTGGTTAAGTCCTCAAATTTCACTCAATTGATTGCCTTAACCTCCAAATTGGCATCCAATTCATGTTGAAAACTCTTCATGAGGTCTCTATTGACCATTTTCAACAATCAATTTGGACTTAGCCCAAGGCTAACCCAAGCTAGACCCAAGCCTAGCCCAACATAACCAAATTGATTAAGGTTCAAAATTCCCTTAAATTGGCCCTTCAATTGAGCTCAAAACCACTTCCATTCTTCACCAAAGTTGTCCCTTATGATCATATACACCAAATGAAATATTTTTTTGGGCTAATTGACATGGCTAACCTAGCCCAAACCCAAGTTTTGGTCATTTGCACCCACTTGGACCAAAGCACTAAATGTGACATAACCACCCTAAAGTCACCAAATTAACTCCACTCCAGCCATTAGTTGGACTTAGTGACCAGCCCAATCACCATGAAACCATATAAATCAAGCCATGGACCAAAGGTCTCCCAAATTAAGGGATATTATTTCCAAAAGTGCACATGCTTAAGATATCTTTGCCAAAGCAAAGCACATTTGCATTAAATTGTTGTGATGGATTCCTCTAGGTTCCCTAAGCTCCTAGCCACCTCCCCCTGGCTGACCGACCAGCCTAGTGGCCAAAAAAGCTCAAAATCAAGAGCCACCCCCATGGAACCTCACCCAAATCAAAGCTAGAGGCCAGCTCATCCAAATCAAATTGAAGAGCTCCTCTGCCCTCCCCTAAGCCCCATAGTGCACCCAAGCTTATGCCCTGAGAGCCACCCCATGGCTAGTTTTATAAAAAATGCACCTCCACGGCCATGAGAGGTGTGCTGAAATTTTCTTAGAGAGGCCCTCCAAACTTCACGCAGAGCTTCCCTAAGATCCCGTCAGTGCATTCCAACCATTTTCCCTCACTAATTCCCATTGCCAGAGCTCAATTTTGAGCTTAAAACCTTGCTGGAAACTAGAATAGAACCCAATACACGTCCATAGTCCACCAAACTCAAATTAACTTCACCCACACCTTCACAACAGTGAAAGAAGCTAAAACCCCATAAAATCCCCCTTCCACAGAGCCTCTACCATAGCTCTAGACCAACACCCAAATCTGGTCGTGATCGAATTCCTACTTAGGCCTTACACCAAGACCAAGGACTCAATCCATAGCCTCCTTGGACCCCAACAAATGTGTCCCTCTGTCAAGGGAAATATTCTCTGATTTTTTCCAAAGTTAGAGAAGGCTCCTATACAGAGATCCATATTTTTCAAGTTATTCCACATTATTTCTTTAAAATTATCATGGAAATTAGCATATTGATTAGAAAATCCTAAGAAAATTTTGTAAGGTCCACCATGACTAGAGAAGCCTTTGGAAAAAATTTCATGGGTCAAGTCATTTAAAATACCCTTAAATTTTACAAACACTAAATCACTAAGATAATTAATTTTAGAAAATATAAACACTTAAATGACTTGATTTTTTGTTTCCACTGTGATTTATGATCTAGAGAACTCATCATAAAAGGTTCAAAATATTTCGAATTCATTTGATGACGTAAATTGATTTTCAAAGATAAATACCACTTTTGACATTTAAATGATTTTTAAAAATCAAAATAAAACTCAAAAAATTATGAAACTTAGTTTTTTTAGTTCTCTGTGATCAGGGATATTTTATAAAATTAAAATTATATATAAAATAAAAACTTGATTTTTAGCCTATTTTAAATATTTAAATAAGTAAAAATTTGTAAAAAAATACAAAAATAATAAAACTCATGGAAATGTTCTAAATTGCTTCCTAATTACTTAGGAACAATAATAATATTTTTCATAAATAAAGATATTGAATTTTAAAGCTTAAAAATAACTTTTAAAAGGCTAAAAATAAGTTTTTGAATTTTAAAGCTTAAAAATAATTTTTAAAGGCTAAAAAATGAGTTTACACTAAAATAATTTCAATAAATCAAAGAAAAATCAGAAAAATATGATTTCAAAGCATTAAAAATTTTTTTGAATATTTTTCCTGATTTTCTAAATAAAGATATTTATTTTCAAAGCTTAAAAATATTTTTTTTATAAAGGCTAAAAATGAGTTTTCACTAAAATAATTCCAATAAATCAAGAAAAAATCAATTTCTCCTCTGAGTTCTCTGACCTTAGGGAGATTTTTCAAAAATATAAAACTTAATTTTCACTGCCTGCTCCTTTGAGTTCTCTGACCTTAGGGAGATTTTTCAAAAATATAAAACTTAATTTTCACCGCCTTAATTTTTAAAAGGCTAAAAATGAGTTTTCACTAAAATAATTCCAATAAATCAAAGAAAAATAAAAAAAATTATAAAATTTGCTCCTTTAAGTCCTTTGACCTTGGAGAGATTTTTCAAAGACACAAAACCTAATTTTCACTATTTGAAATATTTTATTTTTATTAAATAACCCAGAACTTAAAATAATTCTAATAAATCATAAAGAATTCACAAAATCATGAAATTGGGTTCAAATGCTTCTCTGGTTTAAGTCTATCTCTAGTAAAAAATTTCAAGAAATTAGAATTTATCTTTGTCAAGTTAGGAATTTTCTTTGAAAAATCCTATTTTTGCATGAAAATAATTATATAAAAGAAATTAAATTTTGAAAAATCACATTCTCTCCTCTGATGTCTTAATTGACCCATGAATGAGGAAGGATAAAATTTTCAAAGTCATTTGAATTGAATTTGACATATTCNACTTTCTTAATTAAGATTAATAAATTTCTAAATTATTAAAATTTGGAAGTTTATTACAATTAAATGATCCTGGACTTAGGGGTATGACTTTTGAAGTCAATAATTAATCAATTTAATTCCCTCTATTTTGATTTTCAAATAAAATCTAAATCATGAATCATGACCACTTAAGGTTTAACAGACACTCACCTAGGTCTTAAGGGTTAGTGTGACTTAAGCTAAATCAAAATTGACTAAATAAGGATTAGAGAAATAAACATAATTAAATCAAACATCCTTTAAACACCACTAATCCCAATTAGGATTAAAATTTTGGCTAAGTGTTCAAATTGCACTAACTTCCCCTTCGAGGGAACTCACTCACATAATTTTCAAATTAAATGATAAATGATAATTACCACTTTCTTAGGGATAATTGAGACATCAATGTTCACTAAGCATTAAGGGTATTTATAGGATGAATTATTAAGTAACATAATAAGTTTAAAAAGAACTCGGGATTTCCCACGAGGCAGCGAGAAAGTAGCATAACTTTCAGGACTCCCACTCAGTGTACACCTTATATGCTCGTATACGAGACTGAGGTCGTGCTACCGCTAGAAATCCAGACACCATCTCTCAGAGTCGTCATTGCCAACCAACTCACAACGGAAGAGAAGTGCAAAACTCAGACTTGAAGAACTGGAGATTCTTGAGGGAAAACGACTAGAAGCACAACAACATTTGGAGCTCTACCAGGCAAAGATGGTACAAGCCCATGACAAATTGGTCCGCCCGAGGACATTCAAAGTTGGTGACCTCGTACTTGTGCTCAAAAGACCTATTCTTGCTCGCCGCAAAATAGTTGGGAAGTTTGAGCCAACTTGGGAGGGACCATTTGTCATTGAGAAGGTTTATACAGGAGGAGCCTACCAGTTAGTAGACTTCTAGGATGAAAGACCCATGTTACCGATAAATGGACGGTACCTGAAAACCTATTACGTGACCTGATGCTGCTCAATGCAGCTTGCCTCTACTTGCTTTGAAAATTTGAAACTTTGATTGTTTTAGGGTTATCTATGTGGCCAAATGTCTATGATCGCGTCCAAATTTTGTAATTAACCTCAATATAATAAAAATTTTGAGAAAATTCTTGAACTTCATATGTTCTCTTTTTGAATTTAAATACCCTACTAAATTAAACAAAACTCACATATAAAATGAATAATCCTCTTCACCAAAACAAACTAAAATTTACTTTAATAAATACTTTGTTTTGTTCTTTTTCATGCCAAGCTTTGGCCCACTGACATTTTTTTCTGTCGTCTGCAGAAAAATGTCAGGACAGAGGCTGATCTTTGCCTTCCAGAACGGTTGGAACCTCGCACTGAATGAAGAGATGACGCTGCAAGGAGGTGTCATAGATTTCAACATGGATTTCAACCAATTTGATATGGACTACGAGGGTCCTCTAACGGACGTAGTCAGCAATAAAGAAAAGGAGGGGCTGCCTTCAATGTTGAGAGCGACCACTCAAGAAAATGTGACACATAAAGGTAAGAACGTGATAGCAGAACCCAGCCGTCTGCTCTCCATGGTAGCTAATCCAGCAAGGGACCTGATAGCCGTCCGTAATGAACGACTACCAAATACTCTGCTCCGCAAAACACAATATAAAAATGCCAGCTGAAAGAAATAGAGAGACTTTCTGCGACAGGAACGCAAACGATAGAGAGACGTGAGCAGTTTTCTTACCCCATTCCTGAGGGACATATTTACGACCAAGATCTAAGAGAAACTTCTGTCAGCCTGCCCACTACATATAAAGATTCAAGATTTGTGACAGAATCAGAAGTGCTCCCAGTTCCAGATATCTTATGCAGGGGTTGCCCAACATGCAATGTTGAGGTACCGGTCGGGACATTAGTCACGACGCATTTGTAGAATGCCCGAACTGCAATGTTCTGCATCTACAACATTTCAGTACATTAGAATAATACACTTCAAGCACCAACGAGTCTCAGACTCTGGAATTTACGATAAATGAACCATATGTCTCACTCAGAACGGATCAGCACGCACCACGGAGCCCAGGGTCATACATCCTACTAGAGGCTGAATCTCATATTCTGGATCGACCAACACCAGTTTGGGTTCCCGTCGAGGCCCGAAGGAAGGAACGCTCATGACAGCTGCCAACTCTTAGTATGGTAGAATACTACAAGATAAGTAGAGTAAATAAAAGAGAATTCGAGTTCTATGAAGAAGTTCAGGGAAAGTTCGTCAACATATTGGAAGGTCTGGAGCTATATACCAGGGTTTTCTCTGAAACTGATGAAAGAAGCATTTTGGACTGCATCTTCGATCGAAGAGATAGAGGTCGAGGGGCCTTCTCATGGAGAGGACATATTCTGAGTCGAGGACTTGGATGAGGGGAAAGGGAAGAATCACCACCCAATGCGGCTGTTGCTACAATTTCACGAACGACAGACAGGGGAATCCGCCTGGGATCCCCAGATACGACCAAGTGGATATGTTACCATCGATGATAAAATGTATGATCAAGAGAATGGTCAAGTGGAATATTCTACCTGCTACTTGCATCCCCAACAGTTGCATCATTAACATTTATGAAGAAGGTGAATGCATTCCCCCACACATCAACCATCATGATTTTGTGAGGCATTTCTGCACAGTCTCGTTCATGAGTAAAAGCAACATTCTATTTGGTAAAGAAATCGATATAGTCAGCCCTGACGAATTCAGAGGATCTGTGGAAATTCCTCTTCCAGTTGGTTCAGTACTTGTCCTGAAGGGCAATGGTGCAGACATTGCCAAGCACTGTATTCCAGGAGTGCGACACCGTAGGGTGTCTGTAACCTTCCGCAGAATGTACGACAGTAAAATACCGTATGGATTCCAGCAGGACCCAGAATTAGAGGAGTTATTTTCATACGAGCTATGAGAAGGTTGTACCTCTAAGTACATGCGAAGGGAACTCTTATCCTGGAGCATGACTTAGAAGGTCTGCTTGATCAAGAGCTCAACATACCTGGTACATAGGATTCACTTACTTTCTTCTAACAGCATGACATGTATCTGATGTATTTAGTCTACGATGTACTCATATCATGAGATGATTCTCAATGTATTTCAGCATGGATTACATGTTGTACCTTTTGAGGCATTAGCCTATGTCTGATTTATGACATCCTTTTTTGGGGCAAATTAATGGAAATTTCTCTCAAATTGTGTCTCTTTGTCAGTTGCATTTTTTTGCAATGGATGAAAGTCGCGGACCATGCGATGGTTCACAATATCAATGAACAAAAAATGAAACAACAAATCTTCAACAATAAATAAAACATAGATGAAAAATAATCATAAATGAGTGAATAACAAAAAAATTTCTTTTAAAAATCAACCAATTTAAATTAAAACTTTAAGAACTCATTTTTGAAAAATTAAATGTGATAAAAACAATAAGAAAATGAAATGAACCTGTTGAGTGGATGCTTCCATTTTTGGAATTTCTTACTCTTTGTGCGCGCAGCAAAACCATCGTTATCTACCTCAACTCTCTTCACATTCCCGCAGAATTTTGCATTCTATACAAAACTCCACAAAGCTCTACAAATCTTCTTCAACAAAATCAACATTTCCACATGACACACTTCTGCAAATTCAACACCACAAGCTCTTTGTAAATTTCAAATCACATCTTTAAATCAGTAACTAAATCCTGATTCTCACATTTCGAGGTCGATACCTAAATTTCGACTCTCTCCTTGGAATTGATGCCTACATTTCAATTCTCTCATCTTCGGATTGATATTTACATTTCAATTCTCTCATCTTTGAATTGATACTTACATTTCAATTCTCACATTGTGATGGGCGATACCTAAATTTTGACTCTCTCCTGTGAATTGATACCTACATTTCAATTCTCTCATCTTTGAATTGATACTTACATTTCAATTCTCACATTTCAAGGTCGATACCTAAATTTGGACTCTCTCCCTAAAATTGATACCTACATTTTAATTCTCTCATCTTTGAATTGATACTTACATTTCAATTCTCACATTGCGAGGTCGATACCTAAATTTTGACTCTCTCCTTGGAATTGATACCTACATTTCAATTCTCTCCTCTTTGAATTGATACTTACATTTCAATTCTCACATTTTGAGGTCGATACCTAAATTTTGACTCTCTCTCCTTGGAATTGATGCCTACATTTCAATTCTCTCATCTTCGGATTGATACATACATTTCAATTCTCTCATCTTCGAATTGATGCTTACATTTTAATTCTCATTTCCAAATCAGTCCTACATTTTTTATTCATTATATTCGAGGTCGGTCCTTACATTCTGACATTCTCTTTTGAGAATTGATATACATTTCAATTCTCATTCCTACATTTCTGATTCATTACATTTAAGGTCGGTCCTTACATTCTGACACCCTCTTTTGAGAACTGACCTACATTTCAATTCTCACTCCCGAATCAGTCCTACATTTCTGATTCATTACATTTGAGGTTGGTCCTTACATTCTGACTCTCTCTCTCTCTCTCTCTCTCTCTCTCTCTTTTTGAATTGATATCTGAATTTCAATTCCCACATTGGGGCTAGCACTTACATATTGACTCCCATTCTTTGGAAATCTTTGAAATTTCATAACTCAAAGTCCACTCTCCAATCACCAGCGAGAGTCCCTACTTCTCGACTTAATTAAAAACTCACTTGCTAATTCTCCGGCAGAAACAAATCACACACACAACTCTACGCATACTTCCGGGTCTGTTGACTCAGAAGGTTGTATTGGTTTTTGTTGATCTCGTCGGTCAACGCCAATACGCGTAGTGTGCTTGCCCAGCACAACACATTGTCCTCTTTAGTAGCCTAAGGTCTAGCCATAGGACTTTCCTATTGACTATTCTTAGAAAACTATCCTTTTAGTAGCCTAAGGTCTAGCCATAGGATTTTCCTATTGACTATTCTTAGAAAACTAGAAAAAGTTAGTAGCCTAAGGTCTAGCCATAGGATTTTCCTATTGACTATTCTTAGAAAACTAGACATGAAGCCTAAGGTCTAGCCATAGGACTTTCCTATTGACTATTCTTAGAAAACTAGAAAAGGCACCATCTATTGGGGGTCCATTTGTTGACCTCACTTTTGGTTGAGGTTTATTTTTTCCTCTTTAGTAGCCTAATGGGGGTCCATTTGTTGACCTCACTTTTGGTTGAGGTTTAGTTCTTCCTTTTTAGTAGCCTAAGGCATAGGACTTTCCTATTGACTATTCTTAGAAAACTAGAAAAGGCACCCTCACCATTAGAAATCCCTAAGACTTTCCTATTGACTATTCTTAGAAAACTAGACAAGGAACCCTCACCATTAGAAATTCTACCATGACTATTCTTAGAAAACTAGAAAAGGCACCCTCACCACTAGAAATTCCAAACTCTTCTTTACGCAACTTGAAGTGCCACATGTTGGTCTCAACCTCTAGCATTTAGTAGGTGGGATCACTATAGAGGAAACTCAACGATGAGTCACCCCTTAGGACTGTTGGACCTTAAGGTTAACCTTGGGTGTTGGTCTGGAGCTAAGGCACTCACTACACTCATATACACCCACATTCACTCACAGCCCTAGACTCAAATTTCTAGCCTAGATCCCTTGATCTTTTGGGACACTCATGTAGATGGTCCCCTAAACCTACTAGCCCTAGGCTATGGTTTGGCTAAGACCACTATGTAGAGGACCCAATATGGGGTTTTCATTGGTCCATGGCTTGTTGACAATGTTTGGTACCTTAAATCTACCAAAATACCCATCTTGGCCTTTTACCGCTAAAACACCCCCAAATTACCAAAATACCCATCCATAGCTCAAAATCCCAAAATTCCAAAAATTCCCATAAAATCCCACTAAATCTTAAATATTCCCAATTTCATTTCTCTCAACTACCACATGACTTAATTTGACCAATTTTACCATCTTTAACCAAAACCCTCAAATTTGTCTTTACGGGCCCAAATTCCCCAAATTCAACTCAAATGTCCATCAATTTGATATCAATTGACCCAAATTTCAATCCTAAACACAAATTAACCTTTGATATGACCAAATTAAATCAAATCCAATCTCAATTGGTCCATTATTTGAACCCAATTTTTGAGTTAGGTTAAAGCCCCAATTTTGACCATATGACCTAATCTCATCAAATTGAACCCATAGCCTAGTCAATTGGCCCCAATTAATGTTGAAAAATCTTGATAACATTTCTATACATCAAAATCAACCATCAATTGACCTTGGTGAAGCCTCATATCCATTTGATTTAGGCCTAAATCCAAAATTCCCAAATTTAGCCCCAAACTGATTAAGTCCTCAAATTTCACTCAATTGATTGGCTTAACCTCCAATTTGGCATCCAATTCATGTTGAAAACTCTTCATGAGGTCCCTATTGACCATTTTCAGCAATCAATTTGGACTTAGCCCAAGGATAACCCAAGCTAGACCCAAGCCTAGCCCAACATAACCAAATTGATTAAAGTTCAAAATTCCCTTAAATTTGACCCTTCATTGAGCTCAAAACCACTTCCATTCTTCACCAAAGTTGTTCCTTATGATCATATACACCAAATTAAATATTTCTTTTGGGCTAATTGATATGGCTAGCCTAGCCCAAACCCAAGTTTTGGTCATTTGCACCCACTTGGACCCATGCACTAAATGTGACATAACCACCCTAAAGTCACCAAATTAAATTCACCCCAGCCATTAGTTGGACTTAGTGACCAGTCAAAACACCATGAAACCACCTAAATCAAGCCATGTACCAAAATTCCCCCAAATTAATGGATATTATTTCTAAAAATGTAAATGCTTAAGATAACTTTGCCAAATCAAAGCACATTTGCGTTAAATTGTTGTGATAGATTCCTCTGGGTTCTGTGAGCTCCTAGCCGCCTCCCCATGGTCGGTCGGCCAGCCTAGTGGCCGAAAAAGCTCAAAACCGAGAGCCACCCCCATGGCACCTCACCCAAATCAAACCTAGAGGCCAGCTCATCCAAATCAAATTGAAGAGCTCCTCTGCCCTTCACCTAAGAACCACAATGCACCCAAGTTTATGCTCTGAGAGCGACCCCATGACCAGTTTTATAAAAAACTCACCTCCACGGCCATGAGAGGTGTGCTGAAATTTTCTTACAGATGCCTCTCCAAACTTCACACAGAGCTTCCCTAAGATCCCCTCAGTGCATTCCAACCATTTTCCCTCGCCAATTCCCATTGCTGGAGCTCAATTTTGAGCTTGAAACCTTGCCGGAAACCAGGACAGAACCCAATACTCCTCCACAGTCCACCAAAATCAAATTAACTTCACCCACACCTTCACAACAGTGAAAAAAGCCAAAACCCCATAAAATCCCCCTTCCACAGAGACTCTACTATAGCTCTAGACCAACACCTAAATCCAGGCGTGATCGAATTCCTACTTAGGCCTTACACCAAGACCAGGGACTCAATACCTAGCCTCCTTGGACCCCAACGAACGTGCCAAACCCCTCTGATAAAAGCTTCACTTATCAGAGCAAAGGTATAAAACCTCACCTCATCCTGAGCCTATTTTGACTCTCTATTTAATTAGGCTTAATTTAATTGCATGATTGTCGTATGGATATGTTCATCTCACTTAGACGAGTCCATAGGATCAAACTTGAGGTGATTTGGTTGAGTTTAGCCTGAGATCTTAGGGTTTTAGTGTGGACGGTCACGGGATCATTCTATCAGGGATGATGAAGGGGAGTCGTTCGATCGAGCGTGTATCAAACAGACGGAGGAGATCGAGTCGGACAGCGCTCCGGGACATAAACCGCGGGCCGAGTCAGCAGCTACATGGATGACTACGTCCAACCAAAGCGCGTCACGCAAGCCTTTGGAGCTGCCTAGGATCTAGTCAGCACAGCGGTTTAAATAGATAAATAGGGCTTTTCTTATTTATTTAAATACCCTTAACTTAGAAAATTTTAAATAGATAAATAGGGCTTTTCTTATTTATTTAAATACCCTTAACTTAGAAAATTCATAATTAAATAGATAAATAGGGCTTTTTCTTATTTATTTAAATACCCTTAACTTAGAAAATTCATAAATTAGATAAATAGGGCTTTTCTTATTTATTTAAATACCCTTAACTTAGAAAATTCATAACTTTGCGTAGAAAAATCACAGATAAATAGGGCTTTTTCTTATTTATTTAAATACCCTTAACTTAGAAAATTCATAACTTTGAGTAGAAAAATCACAAAAATAAAATAAAAATACCCCCTTGCTCAGTGAATAGAGGAGAACAAAGTGGAATAAATTTCAAGACCATTTGATGAATATTTTATTTTTAATTAATTAAACATTATTTTGAATCATTTGATTCTCCATGCATATTAGTACATCACCTTGGCCTGAAATTTTAGCATGTTGTAGCCTCTATCAAGGGAAATATTCTCTGATTTTTTCCAAAGTCAGAAGAGGTTCCTATACAGAGATCCATATTTTTCAAGTTATTACATATTATTTCTTTAAAATAATCATGAAAATTAGCATATTTATTAGAAATTCCTAAGAAACTTTTGTAAGGTCCACCATGACTAGAAAAGCCTTTGGAAAAAATTTCATGGGTCAAGTCATTTAAAATACCCTTAAATTCTACAAACACTAAATCACTAAGATAATTAATTTTAGAAAATATAAACATTTAAAAGACTTGATTTTTTATCTCCACTGTGATTTATGATCCGAGAACTCATCATAAAAAGTTCAAAATATTTTGAATTCATTTGATGACTTAAATTGATTTTCAAAGATAAATATCACTTTTGACACTTATATGATTTTTAAAAATCAAAATAAAACTCAAAAAATTATGAAACTTAGTTTTTTGAGTTCTCTATGATCAGGGATATTTTATAAAGGTAAAATTATATTTCAAATAAAAACTTGATTTTTAGCCTATTTTAAATATTTAAATAAGTAAAAATTCATAAAAATCACAAAAATTAATAAAACTCATGGTAATGTTCTAAATTGCTTTCTAATCACTTAGGAGTAATTAGAATATTTTTCCTGATTTTCTAAATAAAGATATTGAACCTTAAAAATAATTTTTTAAAGGCTAAAAATGAGTTTTCACTAAAATAATTCCAATAAATCAAAGAAAAATAAAAAAATTTATAAAATTTTCTCCTTTAAGTCCTCTGACCTTAGAGAGATTTTTCAAAGGCACAAAACCTAATTTTCACCACTTAAATATTTAATTTTTATTAAATAACCCAAAAATTAAAATAATTCTAATAAAACACAGAATTCAAAAATGATGAAATTTTGTTCAAAGGCTTGTCTGGTCTACCNTATGACTTTTGAATTCAATAATTAATCAATTTAATACCCCTACTTTGATTTTCAAATAAAATCCAAATCATGAATCATGACCACTTAAGGTTTAACCCTTTTCAAAACTAATTAAGACACTCACCTAGGCCTTAAGGGTTTGGTAGTGACTTAGGCTAAATCAAAATTGACTAAATAAGGATTAGAGAAATAAATATAATTAAATCAAACATCCTTGAAACACCACTATGCCCAATTAGGATTAAAAATTTGGCTAAGTTTTCAAATTACACTAACTCCCCTTCGAGGGAATTCACTCACATAATTTTCAAATTAAATGATAAATGATAATTACCCCTTTCTTAGGGATAATTGAGATATCAATGTTCACTGAGCATTAAGGGTATTTATAGGATGAATTATTAAGTAACATATTAAGTTTAAAAAGAACTCGGGATTTCCCACGAGGCAGCGAGAAAGTAGCATGGACCTGCTTCTTTCTCTAGATTTGTTGGACACCTCGGAGATCTACTAAAATTAATATATCTTGCTTGGTTAAGTCATCCTTAATTAAACTTCTAAGGACCCGCCAAGATATGACACAGGGTTAGGAAAATTATTAGAACTTTACTTTTCCTGCTCTTCATAAATGCCCTCACATGCATTTTT
>JXCR01137526.1:55795-72698 GCA_002079205.1 Phalaenopsis hybrid cultivar | reverse complement strand
AATTTAATAACACAATTCATGTCACGAATAAGTTTACTGATATATAGTATATTGTAGTTAAATTTAGAAACATAAAACATAGATTGAAGAGTAAGATCTTTTGTGAGATTCACACTTTCTCTTCCTTCCACAGATGAAAGGGATCTACATGAGATTCTAACTATAGCATGGTGTTTGTAAGGAAAAATTATTTCATAAGGAGCACGTACGCAACTTTGTGTGTGGACTTTAGTAATATGTCGCCACGTGTATTATACCACAAAAGTAATTGGGGTGTTATTGAGAGTATAACTGCAGAGGTTATTGACAGGTTATTGCGGCATTATTGGAGTTAATTCTCCAATAACCCCCCCAATTATCCTCCGCGATTTCATTTTAATATTCTTTTTAGGTGGACCCGGTACAACACACATGACGACATATTACTGGAATCCACAAACAAAGCTGCATAAGTGTTCCGTATGAAATAATTTCTTGTTTGTATGAATTAAGGGATTCAAGCAATGATATCATTTGTCATGTGATCAGATACTCCAAAATCCATATCCAAGGCTGATTCTTCTTGTTGCGAGCAATAAAAGCAGATGGAGGATTACTTTGATGTTCTTGAAGGCTAGTAAAAGGCTTAGAATATTGTCTTAGGAGTCTTTGGAGGGCTTCAAGTTGCTCCTTACCGAATGAGCTATGTTCATGAGCCTTCTTTTCGTTTTATGCTGAGTTTCCTTGATTTTCTCCATCATCTATGACATTGTTGGTCTTCTAATCTGCAGGCTTTTTATAAATTTTATAGCATTCTTCTTTAGACGACCAGGTTTCTTGTAATGTTCACACTACAACTCTTTCCCTCTTTGATTTGTATCCTAAGATGATTTGTGAGTGTATAAAGCCGAGTTGTCAACATTGGATGTAGTGGGATTATCTAACATCATGAGTTTTATCATGTTCTCTTTCCTCTTTTGTACTTCAACAACAGCTTCACGATTTGAGGGAAGAGGTTTGGTTCCCATAATTCTTCTTCTCACTTCATCTAATTCATTGTTGAACCTTAGAAGAAACTTGAAAGTTCTCTTTTTTCAACAAGGGTTTTGTAAATAGGAGAATCCTATGAGCACCTCCATGTACATGTTGCATAAAGATTCTCGGATCTAGAAGGCTATTTTAAGTGCCAGATCCATTGCTAGAGATTTTATGTTTTGGGATATTGGCGCTGGAAACATCTCCTTCTGGAATGATGATTGGAGATTGCCTTCCCTTTCTGAGCACACTCATCCTTCCCATACCAATAACTTGCTTGTTTCTGACCTCCTTTCTCAAGTTAGATGAGATTTCACTAAACCTTGCTCTATTGTGGGGGAGCCGAATGCTAAGAATATAACTGTTATTCCTACTACCCCTTCCCATAGGGATTACCCTGTGTGAAAGAAGACTTCTTCTCAGTCGGTTTGTAAGTTGATATATGGCACTTTACACCCGCATCCTGGGTGGTTTTGGGGAAAATGGATTTGGCATAAACTCTTCACTCCCTCTATTTCTTTTTTCCTCTGGCGCTATTTCATCTCCTTACTGCCTCTTGTGACATTCTGAAACTGAAAAACCTTAGATTGACATCAAGATGTCCTATTTGCAAAGTCTCGGAGGAAGGTTCGAGACACATATTTTTTTAAAGTGCTTTTTCTTTGGATGTCTGGAACATTTTGGGTTTACACTTTGGTATCCCCTAGACTCATAGGGGCATTTAAGTACTTATTTGTGGGAGTGGAAGGCTTATGATGATAATAAGGGAAATTTTTCCCTTCCTTTGCTGGTCCTTTTGTTTATTTGGGCTGCTAGAAACAACCATAAATACAGCTCCCCTCCTTCAACTGTCACTATTACTGCTTCTTATGTGTTGGCCTATTACACTAAGGCCCTCAGGGCCTTTACTAACATTGTCTTGATCGGTTTAAAAGCTAGGCCTTCTCGGTTAATCAGGTGAGCACCCCCTCCTCCTGGTTGGGTTAAGGTTAATGTTGATGGTAGCTGGAATGCGATTTCTGATGCTGTTGGGGGCATTTTTAGAAACTCTGAGGGGCTTTTTATGTGCTATTTTACATCACCTGTTACCGCAGATAATCCCTTAGCTACGGAGTGCTGGGGGGTATTTCTTGCCTTAGCGGTGGCAAATGCTTTCAATTTTCATACTATTACGGTGAAAATTGATTCAAAGCTTCTTTATGAGATGTTATTGGGTGTCTTTGCACCTCTCTGGGATATTATTTGCACTCTCAAACGTATTCATGCTTTAATTACTGATAGCCACCTGAATGTTAGTTGGAGTTTCCTACATAGGGAGGGTAACTCCCCTGCAGACTGGTTAGCTAGGTAAGCAGGGCATTTAAGCACAATTGGCTTATCCCCCCTGCTCCCCTTAGACGTTTAATTACTGGGGACTCTTTGAATTTGTCTTATGTTAGAATTTAACACATACTTAGTGCATTGCTCTTTGGCTGGGTTCTCTGTTTCTTTTTTGCCGTTTATCTTGCACCTTCCCTCTTTGTTGCTCTCTCTGTTTTCTGGCAGGTTCGGACCGCACTTTTTTCTGGATATTATTATAAGGATCTTCTGGACTCTCTGCTTTGTTGGACCTACCCTGTTTAGATTTCTTGCCAGCAGATCACCTTTCTTGTTAGCAAAGTCATTTGCTTGGAGCAAACTTTTATCTGTTTTGATGGCTTCCAGAGCCTTAGAGATCTTTTAGATGCCAGTCTTTTAATTCTTCTTAATTTTTTACTTGTTTTTATTTCCACACTTGCATAGGTATACTTGTTTTGGGTTTTGTTTTTTGGCTTGGTATGCTTGTAATTTTTTTGGGCTTTGTTTTGGTGTGGGTTGTACTGTGGGAGGAGGAACCCCTAGTTTAGACGGGGATCCTCCTCCCCTCCCTTACTTTGTACGTTTTCTTTATATTAACACGTAGGGAGCCACCGTTGCTCTTTCTTGCACACAATAAAATACACACACACACACACACACACATATATATATATATATATATATATATATATTGAAAAAGCCCAAGGCTGCTATATTAAAGATAAATATGCAGATAGGTTTGTATGGGTGGGTCTAAAAACCCAACCCACACGGTACAACATACAAAAAAATGTAAAAGATGGATACTTATAGAAATAAAAAGAAACCCAAAAACCATTCGGGTGCTGAAAAAGTGTGGGTCATCCCAATCTAGTCTTTCCTCTGGCTCTAGTTTTCAGTAGTGATCCAGCTAGCAGATTGATAAGGTGCTGACCATTAGCCGTAGTAACCAAAGTATCATCCATAAGACTCCTGAGCTCTAGTAGATCTCCATTCTTCTTCTTCTTCCTCTCGGAAGTGTAAACCTATCATTCCTCCTCCGAAGAATCCGCCTGATGGGGTAGAGCTGAACCGGAAGAAATAGTAATACCCACAATAGGTTTTACAATATGAGAAGTGTGAGTTGCCTCTACACTGGTTACTTCTTGAAGAAATGGAGCTGCAAGGTTCTCCTGATTATCAGTCTGAACACTATCATTTATAGGCAATAGTCCATCAAAATTGTTTTGTATGGAGTTTGTAGGTGTCGGCATCGCATCACTCGCAGTAACAATAACAGTAGTGTCATGGGGGGGTGTCTTCAGGTGCAATAGCACCTGTTGTCTGGTAGTATCTTCCTCAGGTTGAACTAAAATGTCCACAGCAGTGAGGTTAAATCCATCCTTATTCACTTGACCTTTAGATTTCAAATTAGGATGAAATTTGTGGAACTTAGCAAGGATATGACCAAACATCTTACAGTGGGTACAATATAGGGTTTGTGTTCCATGACGATTTATTGCCAATAACCATTATGGGTTGTGCCTAACCAGACTTCAGTAACATCTAGTAAAATAATATCTCTTTCTACAAGTATCCTGGCCACTGAGGGTCTAGTTAGGTTGAAAGTGGGCAGATTTAGTTTCAAAGGATCCCCAAGGATAGCCCCAATAGAGTAGAAAACCTGATGGTGAAAAAAATGCAGCTTGAGACCATTTAAACTAAACCATGCCGGTCAGTGGGAGTTTCATGATTTGGGTCGAAATTAGGAGACCATTTGAGTAACTTTATTGATTTGTCTTCGATATTAAGATATTTCTTGGAGAAAATTCTAGTGTAGTCTTCAGCCGCTGTTAGTTGGATCAACACATGTCTTCTATCTATGAGTCTCACTTTTCACTTGCCTACTAGCTCAAGATGATCAGCACACTTTTCTGATAACCTCCATAGGAAGGTGTTCCCACTGAAATTTTCCAATAAGAGCAAACTTGAATTTTTCCTTCAGGGTAGAAATTTCTGTTTCAGAGAAAAAGATTGCATCTTTTCCGCCTTTCCTGCTTCCCTTTTTAATAAAAGGACAATCATCTGTACCCTCACGAGATTCCTTATAACTTGAGGGGAATCCCACTGCGGACTCTACCTGAGGGTTACCTACCACGTGAGCAAAGGAGACTTTGTCCGGCTCAACCAAGCAAGGAGGCGCCATCAGAGCAAGGAGAGCTGTCGAAGTTAAGTTACAGCAAAGTTGGNTGAGCAAAGGAGACTTTGTCCGGCTCAACCAAACAAGGAGGCGCCATCAGAGCAAGGAGAGCTGTCGGAGTTAAGTTACAGCAAAGTTGCTGCAGCAGGAACAGTGAGAAGCTTCACGAGCAGAACGCAAACGCGAAGCAAATTCGAGACTCGTCGAGCAGACGAACCCCGAGCGAGCGACGCCGAGCAGACTCNAAAGTTGGTGCAGCAGGAACAGTGAGAAGCTTCACGAGCAGAACGCAAACGCGAAGCAAATTCGAGACTCGTGGAGCAGACGAACCCCGAGCGAGCGACGCCGAGCAGACTTGTCGAGCAGAGAGAAGACGAACGCTGAGAAGACTCATGCTGAGCAAACTCGTCGAGCAGAGTCGTGCAGACGCAGACGAACGTCGAGCAGCAGAACGCCGATAAGGCGGGCGCGAGCCGACGAAGTAGCAAGGTCGAGTGACAGAATCAATGGCGATCGCCATTCGAAACCGTAGCAAAGCAGTCATCCGCAATTCAGAATTTTGCACCTTTTATTGCATTATAACTATATATATATATATGTCGAACAAGCTGTAAATGTTACTCAGGCTCATGAGGATCATGATGTGCAACAACCTACACCTATCCGACCAACTTTGGAACAATCTATTGATCAGATGAGTTAATCATTGGATGAGGAATGACAAGTCTACACATCCAGGAGGAAGAAGAATAGAGACCTACTTGACNTATATATATATATGTCGAACAAGCTGTAAATGTTACTCAGGCTCATGAGGATCATGATGTGCAACAACCTACGCCTATCCGACCAACTTTGGAGCAATCTATTGATCAGATGAGTTAATCATTGGATGAGGAATGACAGGTCTACACATCCAGGAGGAAGAAGAAGAATAGAGACCTACTTGATCTCATGAATTTGATGGATGATACTTTGATTACTTCGAACAATGGTACTCACCTTACCAATTTGTTAGTCAGCTCAATTCCAAGAACTAGAGGCAGAGGGAGGACTAAAGTGAGACGTCTCTAGCACTTTTGGGCCCTTTGGTGGCTTTTTGGTTTTTAATCTTTTGTATCTTTGCTTTATTTGAGATTTGTGTTTGTTGTATTGTGTGAGTTGGACTTTCTTTTAAGCCCTCTCATACAACCTTTCTATATCTTTTCCGCTTTAATATATTAGCCCTTAGGTTTTTTTAAAAAAAGAAATTTAGTTGGAGTCAATATTTTGGGAGAGTGTTGAAGCATTGAGTAATATTTAACTCACCCTGTCACAGATCATGTAATCTAGTTTTAATGTCAAACAACTTAGAGGTGCTGCCAACACTTGAATAGGTTTCCCTTACGACATCCATATTGCTTTTGTAGTTTGTATAGAAGGAAATTCTCTCCAATTTCAGTGTTCATGGAGTTGAAATGCCATGACATGACTATGCGATTTTCAATTTTTCATGTTCAATGTTTAGGATCAGTAATTTTTGGACAAAATTTTTCTCAGCAAGATGTTCATCTTTTCTTTTACCATGGTTGTACATGAACACAAGTTGAGATCATTGGAAAAAAATTGTTGCCATATAGTTTGTGATTGGTGATGTGAAATAGATTTCAAATGTTGTAGAATCAAACATCTTAGGTTTAAGTTCAGATGTAATTTCTAAGGAAGAAGAAGTAGCTTTCATTATGTATTTATTGATCATGATGATTCCACTAAAGAGCGAAACTGTTTGTCGTCGACACAGGATTTTCACTAGAAAGAAAAACAGTCTGTTATCGACTCAATTTTTACCAGTGAGAGAAACTGTCTGTCGTTGACATAGAATTTTTGCTAGAGAGAGAAATTGTCTGTCGCCAGAGAGATTGTTTATCGTTGACACAAAATTCCTATCATAGAAGAAAAATCGAATGCCGAGGTGTATGGGATTTCCACCAGAGATGGAAAGTTCAAACCCACTTAGGATTTTTGAGTAAGAGCTCGACAGAGAAGATCAAAGAGAGAAAATCGATTCTTCTATCTGGGATTTCCACTAGAGATTGGAAGGCTGTCCTTCAGGAAAAGCCTGTGGGTATTGCAAAAGTTCAAAAGGGTGTCTAGATTTCATGTTTGACCTAGCTGCAAGCCGATGAAATTGCGTATCGCGGAAGATTGGAAGGGTGTCCGAATTTAACGTTCAACCTAGCTTGCTTCGATTCAGCTGCAAGGTCAAGAGATTGCAATGACTGCAAGTCGATGAGATCTAATTGTGAAGAAGCTGATCTAATACATAACTATAAGAAAAAAAAACCTGGAGTAACAAGGGATCTGGTGGAGGGCTTGCAGGTTCGGACGACTGCAGAGAGAGGCTCCAATGGAAGAATGAGAGCTAGAGTTTGTTTCTTTGCTTTGATATGATGAGAAATTTAGCAGGAACTTTCTTAAAGGAAAAAAACTCTAATTTTCTCATTAAGCAACTAACAAATATATTTATAGCTAAGACTAACCCTTATATAATTGGATTGGAGAGAAATTCAAATCATTATTATAAGAAGGAAAGATATAAAACACCCAATAATGGTTAATTAAGGGATAATAATTTCTCCCCCTCAAATATAGTTGCGGATTCAAGTTTTCCTAATCAGTGGGTGAGCCCATGTGGTCCACAGTTATAAGTTATATCATATCATTATTTGGACTAAGATATTTTCATGTAGTGTTGTTTGGATGATAGAAGGGCTTGGTGGAAGAGGGGTAGATTGTGAGGTAGTGTAAGTGTCATTTAGTATATTTCAAAATTGATATTCAAGTACTCTCCCCCTGAACATTAGATTTGAGATAGTCGAACTGATTTTAAAAAAAAGTGACATTCATGTACTTGTATTTTTTGGTAACAGCCGCATAATACATATAATCATTTTTGTCGAGGGCATAGCCAAAGCAAATATATTTGATTGATTTAAGGTCGTGTTTTGTGTGGTTTGGAGAATTGATGTGAACAAACGATACACACCCAAAATTTTAAGTGGTACGGTAGAAGAGAAAGCTCTAATGTGGGGACTTGTATCCATCAAGACATGAAGTATTGTAAAATTAAGTAGCCGAATAGGCAGTTATTTGATATGGCATGTTTAGTAAAAAATGCTTCCTCCCAAAAATATTTTGAAACTTGATGAGAAATCATAATTGAGCGCGATACCTCAAGAAGATTTTTGTTTTTTCTTTCAGCTATTCCATTTTGCTTTCGGGCATCATTACATGAACTCACATGGATGATTCCATTTTCTTAAAAGGTAGGGATCTAAGGATGGAGTTGAAGTATTCCATTAAATTATCGGTTTTGAGGATGGAAATAAGTACTATGTTTTTCTATATTAACAAATGATGATATAATTTTGCAACATAATTTAAATTAGGATGACTCAGGCGACAATGCCATAACATGCCTTATTTTTTAAAAGGCATAGACTTGACAGACTCAGAGAATTGAGGAAAAGATGGAGGTGGGACAACTTGTGTTTAGAGAGACAATTTTGTTGGCATTTTAGCATTGCCAATCAATTTCTCGAATCCACTATTTAAAATTTATAAGAATTTACAAGGAATTTAGTTATACATTTCATATCATGAGTAAGTTCACTAATCGAAATTAAATTACAATATAATTGTGGAACATATAAAATAGAGGAAAGAGAACTATCCTTAGAGAGCTCCACATCTCCTCTTCCAACAATTTTTTAGTTCGATTCATCTTCAAGTTTTGATATCTGGTTGTATATTTATGATATATTGTTGTAATTTCATAGTGGAGGATCACTTATAGCTTTTACGAGAGAATTTTGAGGTGCTTCAAGTATCCTAATTAGACAGACACCTAAAGAAGTGTCATTTAATGACTACACAAACTTATTTCCATGGATATGTTGTATCAACACTTGACATTGAGATGGATCCAAACAAAATTTAGGCTACTATTAACTAGCTCAATCCATAGTAATTTATTTAGGTATGTCATTTTCAAGGTTTAACCTCTACTTACAGAAGTTTTATCAGAAATTTTAAACTTATAGTGATTTGTTTGATTAAGCTTCTCATGTCAAACATAATCACTAAGCCAAGTGAAACCAAACTGATTTTGAAGCATTAAAGCTATAAGTTACCCGGACGTCTATTCTAATTCTTCAAGATTTTAGTTAAGTGTTTGAGACACGGTGTGATGCGTTGAATGTGGGAATTAGTGCTTTACTGAGTTAAGGAGAATATCCTNTGTGAAATAGATTTCAAATGTTGTAGAATCAAACATCTTAGGTTTAAGTTCAGATGTAATTTCTAAGGAAGAAGAAGTAGCTTTCATTATGTATTTATTGATCATGATGATTCCACTAAAGAGCGAAACTGTTTGTCGTCGACACAGGATTTTCACTAGAAAGAAAAACAGTCTGTTATCGACTCAATTTTTACCAGTGAGAGAAACTGTCTGTCGTTGACATAGAATTTTTGCTAGAGAGAGAAATTGTCTGTCGCCAGAGAGATTGTTTATCGTTGACACAAAATTCCTATCATAGAAGAAAAATCGAATGCCGAGGTGTATGGGATTTCCACCAGAGATGGAAAGTTCAAACCCACTTAGGATTTTTGAGTAAGAGCTCGACAGAGAAGATCAAAGAGAGAAAATCGATTCTTCTATCTGGGATTTCCACTAGAGATTGGAAGGCTGTCCTTCAGGAAAAGCCTGTGGGTATTGCAAAAGTTCAAAAGGGTGTCTAGATTTCATGTTTGACCTAGCTGCAAGCCGATGAAATTGCGTATCGCGGAAGATTGGAAGGGTGTCCGAATTTAACGTTCAACCTAGCTTGCTTCGATTCAGCTGCAAGGTCAAGAGATTGCAATGACTGCAAGTCGATGAGATCTAATTGTGAAGAAGCTGATCTAATACATAACTATAAGAAAAAAAAACCTGGAGTAACAAGGGATCTGGTGGAGGGCTTGCAGGTTCGGACGACTGCACAGAGAGGCTCCAATGGAAGAATGAGAGCTAGAGTTTGTTTCTTTGCTTTGATATGATGAGAAATTTAGCAGGAACTTTCTTAAAGGAAAAAAAAACTCTAATTTTCTCATTAAGCAACTAACAAATATATTTATAGCTAAGACTAACCCTTATATAATTGGATTGGAGAGAAATTCAAATCATTATTATAAGAAGGAAAGATATAAAACACCCAATAATGGATAATTAAGGGATAATAATTTCTCCCCCTCAAATATAGTTGTAGATTCAAGTTTTCCTAATCAGTGGGTGAGCCCATGTGGTCCACAGTTATAAGTTATATCATATCATTATTTGGACTAAGATATTTTGATGTAGTGTTGTTTGGATGATAGAAGGGCTTGGTGGAAGAGGGGTAGATTGTGAGGTAGTGTAAGTGTCATTTAGTATATTTCAAAATTGATATTCAAGTACTCTCCCCCTGAACATTAGATTTGAGATAGTCGAACTGATTTTAAAAAAAAAGTGACATTCATGTACTTGTATTTTTTGGTAACAGCCGCATAATACATATAATCATTTTTGTCGAGGGCATAGCCAAAGCAAATATATTTGATTGATTTAAGGTCGTGTTTTGTGTGGTTTGGAGAATTGATGTGAACAAACGATACACACCCAAAACTTTAAGTGGTACAGTAGAAGAGAAAGCTCTAATGTGGGGACTTGTATCCATCAAGACATGAAGTATTGTAAAATTAAGTAGCCGAATAGGCAGTTATTTGATATGGCATGTTTAGTAAAAAATGCTTCCTCCCAAAAATATTTTGAAACTTGATGAGAAATCATAATTGAGCGCGATACCTCAAGAAGATTTTTGTTTTTTCTTTCAGCTATTCCATTTTGCTTTGGGGCATCATTACATGAACTCACATGGATGATTCCATTTTCTTAAAAGGTAGGATCTAAGGATGGAGTTGAAGTATTCCATTAAATTATCGGTTTTGAGGATGGAAATAAGTACTATGTTTTTCTATATTAACAAATGATGATATAATTTTGCAACATAATTTAAATTAGGATGACTCAGGCGACAATGCCATAACATGCCTTATTTTTTAAAAGGCATAGACTTGACAGACTCAGAGAATTGAGGAAAAGATGGAGGTGGGACAACTTGTGTTTAGAGAGACAATTTTGTTGGCATTTTAGCATTGCCAATCAATTTCTCGAATCCACTATTTAAAATTTATAAGAATTTACAAGGAATTTAGTTATACATTTCATATCATGAGTAAGTTCACTAATCGAAATTAAATTACAATATAATTGTGGAACATATAAAATAGAGGAAAGAGAACTATCCTTAGAGAGCTCCACATCTCCTCTTCCAACAATTTTTTAGTTCGATTCATCTTCAAGTTTTGATATCTGGTTGTATATTTATGATATATTGTTGTAATTTCATAGTGGAGGATCACTTATAGCTTTTACGAGAGAATTTTGAGGTGCTTCAAGTATCCTAATTAGACAGACACCTAAAGAAGTGTCATTTAATGACTACACAAACTTATTTCTATGGATATGTTGTATCAACAATTGACATTGAGATGGATCCAAACAAAATTTAGGCTACTATTAACTAGCTCAATCCATAGTAATTTATTTAGGTATGTCATTTTCAAGGTTTAACCTCTACTTACAGAAGTTTTATCAGAAATTTTAAACTTATAGTGATTTGTTTGATTAAGCTTCTCATGTCAAACATAATAACTAAGCCAAGTGAAACCAAACTGATTTTGAAGCATTAAAGCTATAAGTTACCTGGACGTCTATTCTAATTCTTCAAGATTTTAGTTAAGTGTTTGAGACACGGTGTGCTGCGTTGAATGTGGG
Organism: Phalaenopsis hybrid cultivar; assembly: GCA_002079205.1. Lineage (NCBI taxonomy): Eukaryota > Viridiplantae > Streptophyta > Magnoliopsida > Asparagales > Orchidaceae > Phalaenopsis > Phalaenopsis hybrid cultivar. The sequence continues at coordinate 61,275 of JXCR01137526.1, read as the reverse complement.
AATTAGTGCTTTACTGAGTTAAGGAGAATATCCTATATNTGTGAAATAGATTTCAAATGTTGTAGAATCAAACATCTTAGGTTTAAGTTCAGATGTAATTTCTAAGGAAGAGAAGTAGCTTTCATGTTGTATTTATTGATCATGATGATTCCACTAGAGAGCGAAACTGTTTGTCGTCGACACAGGATTTTCACTAGAAAGAAAAACAGTCTGTTATCGACTCAATTTTTACCAGAGTGAGAAACTGTCTGTCGTTGACATAGAATTTTTGCTAGAGAGAGAAATTGTCTGTCGCCAGAGAGTTTGTTTATCGTTGACACAAAATTCCTATCATAGAAGAAAAATCGAATGCCGAGGTGTATGGGATTTCCACCCGAGATAGAAAGTTCAAACCCACTTAGGATTTTCGAGTAGGAGCTGGACAGAGAAGATCAAAGAGAGAAAATCGATTCTTCTATCTGGGATTTCCACTAGAGATTGGAAGGCTGTCCTTCAGGAAAAGCCTGTGGGTATTGCAAAAGTTCAGAAGGGTGTCTAGATTTCATGTTTGACCTAGCTGCAAGCCGATGAAATTGCATATCGCGGAAGATTGGAAGGGTGTCCGAATTTAACGTTCAACCTAGCTTGCTTCGATTCAGCTGCAAGGTCAAGAGATTGCAATGACTGCAAGTCGATGAGATCTAATTGTGAAGAAGCTGATCTAATACATAACTATAAGAAAAAAAAACCTGGAGTAACAAGGGATCCGGTGGAGGGCTTGCAGGTTCGGACGACTGCAGAGAGAGGCTCCAATGGAAGAATGAGAGCTAGAGTTTGTTTCTTTGCTTTGATATGATGAGAAATTTAGCAGGAACTTTCTTAAAGAAGAAAAAAACTCTAATTTTCTCATTAAGCAACTAACAAATATATTTATAGCTAAGACTAACCCTTATATAATTGGATTGGAGAGAAATTCAAATCATTATTATAAGAAGGAAAGATATAAAACACCCAATAATGGATAATTAAGGGATAATAATTTCTCCCCCTCAAATATAGTTGCGGATTCAAGTTTTCCTAATCAGTGGGTGAGCCCATGTGGTCCACAGTTATAAGTTATATCATATCATTATTTGGACTAAGATATTTTCATGTAGTGTTGTTTGGATGATAGAAGGGCTTGGTGGAAGAGGGGTAGATTGTGAGGTAGTGTAAGTGTCATTTAGTATATTTCAAAATTGATATTCAAGTACTCTCCCCCTGAACATTAGATTTGAGATAGTCGAACTGATTTTAAAAAAAAGTGACATTCATGTAGTTGTTTTTTTTGGTAACAGCCGCATAATACATATAACCATTTTTGTCGTGGTCATAGCCAAAGAAAATATATTTGATTGATTTAAGGTCGTGTTTTGTGTGGTTTGGAGAATTGATGTGAACAAACGATACACACCCAAAATTTTAAGTGGTACAATAGAAGAGAAAGCTCTAATGTGGGGACTTGTATCCATCAAGACATTGGAAGGTGACGAGATTGAAATGACTGCAAGTCGATGAGATCTAATTGTGAAGAAGCTGATATAATACATAACTATAAGAAAAAAAACCTGGAGTAACAAGGGATCCGGTGGAGGGCTTGCAGGTTCGGACGACTGCACAGAGAGGCTCCAATGGAAGAATGAGAGCTAGAGTTTGTTTCTTTGCTTTGATATGATGAGAAATTTAGCAGGAACTTTCTTAAAGGAAAAAAAAACTCTAATTTTCTCATTAAGCAACTAACAAATATATTTATAGCTAAGACTAACCCTTATATAATTGGATTGGAGAGAAATTCAAATCATTATTATAAGAAGGAAAGATATAAAACACCCAATAATGGATAATTAAGGGATAATAATTTCTCCCCCTCAAATATAGTTGTAGATTCAAGTTTTCCTAATCAGTGGGTGAGCCCATGTGGTCCACAGTTATAAGTTATATCATATCATTATTTGGACTAAGATATTTTGATGTAGTGTTGTTTGGATGATAGAAGGGCTTGGTGGAAGAGGGGTAGATTGTGAGGTAGTGTAAGTGTCATTTAGTATATTTCAAAATTGATATTCAAGTACTCTCCCCCTGAACATTAGATTTGAGATAGTCGAACTGATTTTAAAAAAAAAGTGACATTCATGTACTTGTATTTTTTGGTAACAGCCGCATAATACATATAATCATTTTTGTCGAGGGCATAGCCAAAGCAAATATATTTGATTGATTTAAGGTCGTGTTTTGTGTGGTTTGGAGAATTGATGTGAACAAACGATACACACCCAAAACTTTAAGTGGTACAGTAGAAGAGAAAGCTCTAATGTGGGGACTTGTATCCATCAAGACATGAAGTATTGTAAAATTAAGTAGCCGAATAGGCAGTTATTTGATATGGCATGTTTAGTAAAAAATGCTTCCTCCCAAAAATATTTTGAAACTTGATGAGAAATCATAATTGAGCGCGATACCTCAAGAAGATTTTTGTTTTTTCTTTCAGCTATTCCATTTTGCTTTCGGGCATCATTACATGAACTCACATGGATGATTCCATTTTCTTAAAAGGTAGGGATCTAAGGATGGAGTTGAAGTATTCCATTAAATTATCGGTTTTGAGGATGGAAATAAGTACTATGTTTTTCTATATTAACAAATGATGATATAATTTTGCAACATAATTTAAATTAGGATGACTCAGGCGACAATGCCATAACATGCCTTATTTTTTAAAAGGCATAGACTTGACAGACTCAGAGAATTGAGGAAAAGATGGAGGTGGGACAACTTGTGTTTAGAGAGACAATTTTGTTGGCATTTTAGCATTGCCAATCAATTTCTCGAATCCACTATTTAAAATTTATAAGAATTTACAAGGAATTTAGTTATACATTTCATATCATGAGTAAGTTTACTAATCGAAATTAAATTACAATATAATTGTGGAACATATAAAATAGAGGAAAGAGAACTATCCTTAGAGAGCTCCACATCTCCTCTTCCAGCAATTTTTTAGTTCGATTCATCTTCAAGTTTTGATATCTGGTTGTATATTTATGATATATTGTTGTAATTTCATAGTGGAGGATCACTTATAGCTTTTACGAGAGAATTTTGAGGTGCTTCAAGTATCCTAATTAGACAGACACCTAAAGAAGTGTCATTTAATGACTACACAAACTTATTTCTATGGATATGTTGTATCAACAATTGACATTGAGATGGATCCAAACAAAATTTAGGCTACTATTAACTAGCTCAATCCATAGTAATTTATTTAGGTATGTCATTTTCAAGGTTTAACCTCTACTTACAGAAGTTTTATCAGAAATTTTAAACTTATAGTGATTTGTTTGATTAAGCTTCTCATGTCAAACATAATAACTAAGCCAAGTGAAACCAAACTGATTTTGAAGCATTAAAGCTATAAGTTACCTGGACGTCTATTCTAATTCTTCAAGATTTTAGTTAAGTGTTTGAGACACGGTGTGCTGCGTTGAATGTGGGAATTAGTGCTTTACTGAGTTAAGGAGAATATCCTATATCCTTCTTTAGTGAGAAGCTACATAATTAAAAGCAAAAGTACTCCACCTATGCAAATAATTTGTGCTATAATGAGAGAACTCAACCATCTAAGTCATTATCTGCTAGCGAATGAGTTCACTCACTACACTGATCATGAGGCATTGAGATTTTTGAACATCCAGTGTAAACTAAAAGGCAGAGACACCTCATGAGTTGAATTATTTTTTTCCTTTCATTTTTTGCTCCAGCATAAAGTTGGGAATCAAAATATGGTATTTGATGCCTTGAGTTACGATCATATGTTGTTTTCTATTATACAGGTTACGGTGGTTGGGTTTAAAGTGTTGAAGGATTGGTATGCCATTGATGAACACTTAAAGAGATTTAGGCTTGCTGTTATAAGAGACCTTATGATCAATATTACATGTTTGACGGCTATTCATTCTTCCAAAATAAGTTGTACATTTCTATGGGTTCACTCAGGGAGGCCATCTTATAGGAGTGTCAATTTTTGCATGATAAGATATTTTGGTAAGAATAAGACTCACTTTAGCGAAAGAGAATTTCTACTAGCCTGGATTGATATAGGGTGTAGAGAAGCATGACAAGCAGCGCAAGATATGTCATCTAGCTGAGACCCAAGGGCAGGATATGAGTCTCTATACACTACTACCTATTCCAGCTAAGACTTAAGGGCATGGACATTGTTGTGGGTTTTCTATGGACCTAGAGGAATAAAAATTCTATATTGTGGTAGTGGACTGTTTTTCTCTAAGCTACATATTTTGTACCTTTGCAAAAGACGATGTATACTTGGCATATTATAGATTTATATTTCAGAAACATGTTCAGTCTTAATGCGTACCTTGAACCATCACTTTAGACAAAGATAAAAAAATTTTGAGTTACTTTTGGAGGGTTTGTGGGATATGTTATGTGCAAAGCTCCAGTATAGTTGAATATTACACCAATTGACAGATGGAGTGATAAAAGCGACAAATCATAGTTTGAGGAATCTTCTCAGGTGTTTTATAGTAAATAACATCAAACAATGGAATTTGATTCTTTCTTAGGTTAAATTTGTCATCGACAAGTCCACCAATCAATCCACGAGTCACAATCTCTTTGAAATTGTTTACGGGCAAAAGCCTCTCATGCTGTTAGAGTTAATGCCTATTCTACCTACTATCACCCTTAGTATTGACACAAAGTCTAGAATTAGAAAGATTCTCAGCAGACATGATTATGTGAAAAAATAATTACTAGAAAGAATATCAAATATCAAAAGCAAGTTTACAAGTCCAAGAAAGCTATGGTTCGAAGAATGTGGTATGGTGTGGATTGGATTGAAGAATGAGATCCTTCTTATAGGTTCTTCTAAAAAACTTAGGCCCAGAGTTGATANTGAGAAATCATAATTGAGCGCGATACCTCAAGAAGATTTTTGTTTTTTCTTTCAGCTATTCCATTTTGCTTTCGGGCATCATTACATGAACTCACATGGATGATTCCATTTTCTTAAAAGGTAGGGATCTAAGGATGGAGTTGAAGTATTCCATTAAATTATCGGTTTTGAGGATGGAAATAAGTACTATGTTTTTCTATATTAACAAATGATGATATAATTTTGCAACATAATTTAAATTAGGATGACTCAGGCGACAATGCCATAACATGCCTTATTTTTTAAAAGGCATAGACTTGACAGACTCAGAGAATTGAGGAAAAGATGGAGGTGGGACAACTTGTGTTTAGAGAGACAATTTTGTTGGCATTTTAGCATTGCCAATCAATTTCTCGAATCCACTATTTAAAATTTATAAGAATTTACAAGGAATTTAGTTATACATTTCATATCATGAGTAAGTTTACTAATCGAAATTAAATTACAATATAATTGTGGAACATATAAAATAGAGGAAAGAGAACTATCCTTAGAGAGCTCCACATCT